>JARHVA010003548.1:587500-622500 GCA_037957365.1 Torreya grandis | reverse complement strand
ATTCACAAATGAAAAATATTCTAGATAAATATTATATATATTATAAACAATAGTAGTTCAATTCTAAAATTTTTTATCTCCCTTTTCTTCACTTTTCTCTCTATATATATTTTTAACCCCCTAGAATATATATAGTTTCCCTAATTAACCAATCTTTCAAAATAAGCTAGAGTTAAAGTAACTATTACCCAGATGGGATTTAGTTTTTTTAATTCAAATTCAAATAAAAATCAAGTTTTAAATAGAAAACCAACTAAATAATTGAATAAAATAAACTGTGTAAGTAAGATTATGGTTGAAGTGATGGATTAGAATCTCCAAATTTGTTGTGTTCAGTTGGGTAGGCATGTTGAATTTTCCAATCTTGAAGTGCTGTAATAAACTCTTAGATTTTTGAGAGATTGGGAATACTAATGTGATTTATCCTAGCTTTCTAGATATTTTCATTCCTTCAAGTTTTCCCCATCTTCTCTACGTGCTCTGGGAGTGTGTCGATGCAGTGACAAAGAAGTGACTCTACCTTTGAAATTTGAGAGAAATTTTATATTAATAAGTTGTCACTTTATTTAATGATGCTGATCTTTTCTCTAAAGGATTGTATCATAGTATGGATGTCCTTTTCTAATTTTCCATCATCCTTTATATATTTAAAATCAATACACTGTAGATCATGTTGTAATGATTGAGTGAATTTAGTATTTTTTTGATCATTTTTATGATTTCAATTCACCCTTGTCAGGATATTGAATTCCTCCATTCAATGTTTTTCTTACTTACATACAATATATCTTCATCTAGACCTATCAAATTCTTTTCTGATAAAAACTTTATTATTCCATATTTTTGTACCTCATCAATTTGGTTCATAAAACTCATCCATTTGCCTTCATTTATCCATAGAGCATTTTGTGTCTTCAAATATTCAATAGTAATTATGGTTAGATCATATACATTCTTTAGTTTATAAATATATTATGTACCTTTCTTGATGATGCTATCCAACCAATCATCAAATACCCTAGTGACCATTTTGCTTCTATGTATCTAATCTAACATCTTTTGATTGATAGGTAATTTTGGATCGAAAGATAGGGGCAATTGGACAATAGGTTGTGGATCTAGATTATGAATGGTGTTAATGTACTCTACCATTGACTGCAAGGTCTGCTTCAACTCCCTTTTGTCTTTTTTATCCTTCTAGGTTTGGCTGACTATCCTTTTGGTGGATGATTCAAGGTGATGTACATCTGAGGCACGTGATGTAGTCCTAAGATCTATCTTTTCAATTGTAAAATCTTGAACGGTAGGAACTTGAACTTTTTCATTAGTTCTTAATTGGACTATTTCTGCATTCTAGTTCCCTATGTTAGGGTTGACATCTACCCTAGATGTTTTTTTAATTTCTTAGATTTAGGAGTTTTTCCTAAACATTTACTTACCATGTCTTCCAATGGAAAAGAAAATGGGACTACTTTCTCTTGTTGTTGATTGAGATTTCTATCCATTTGGGTGCAGAGGTCAAGACTTTTTTATCAATATTTGATTGATCAAAAGGCATATTTGAAATAATCATCAGGTCAACAAAATTAGAAGCAATCTCTATTTGTTATTTTACACTAACCTCCTCTACCATTGGTGAATCCGATTCTTTATCACCTATTACTTATTTTGAATCCTCTTCAGAATTTAAATCCATAACTATTTTTTAGGAATTTGACTCTTTCTCTTACTTTTTGTCCTTGATCTAGTGGCATGAGGAGGCATAACAGTTGTAAGGGCCTTCTTGGATTCTTTGATGATAGGATCCCTTCTAGTCTTTGACTTGGAAGTACCTACATCATATATATCTATAAGCCAGTTAGAGGACCTTATTAGGGCTGGTGATTCAACTATTGATGTACATCATTGAGAAACTTTATTTTGAGCTCCCCCTAGTTTTTGTTCCCTCATCCATTTCTCAGTTCTTCTTATCACCAGGAGGGTCTTAACCTCAATCCTATCTTCTTCATTTTTATCCTAGTAAATTTTTAGAATAGGTGATTATTTTATCTTTTCAAATTGTGGATCAATCACCTATTCTTCATTATCAAAAATTCCAAAAATATTCATATTTAAATTAGGGGTAATTATTTGTCCTAAGGAGATCCTAAATCACAGTATTCTTTTGACCTCAAATTAATTTGAACAATCTTCCCAATAATCATCTAATTAAGGAATATATGAAAACCCTATTCCAAAATCCAAGTTATCCCTGGCAAAGCCTTTGCTATCAAATTGGGATCTAGTTGTGAAGCACTGAAAATTGAATTTTTTAAAATCCACTTCCAAATTCAAAGCATCAGATACTTACGAACATGAATAACATCCAAGTTTAATATGAAAAGATATATTAGGTTTATTTTTCATTGGGAATTTTTTAATCTACATGTGCTAATTGTCTACAAACTTCTAGCAACACAAAATGGTCAAAAACATACCTGGGTAACCTCAAAGGTTCACCATCAAAACCCCCAACTCTGATATAAGTGAACTTGGAAAACTAAATAAAGAAACTACCATAAATCTTGATCATATGAATAACCTCATTAGACATCCTCTTATTGATATTTTTTGCTAATTCATAAGTCATTTTTTTGGTAAAAATATCATTAATCCTCCTTTAATTTTCATAACAATTATGTATTTGTAATTGTGGGTAATAGTCATAAATTTTGTTGTCCTCAACCAAGGGCGTATGTGGTAGCCCCACCCATTGTCTTATAGATGCTAGGCAATAAAAGAGGTATGAGGACATGTAAAAATCTTCATTCCCCAAATAATTACTTAGAGCCAGATGCAAACATTCACCTATAATTTTTGCCCAATCCACATATTACTCTCCTTGAAGGATCACCTGTATGAAAAAGTACATGTAGTCTTCCCAATAATATGCCTGAGCATTGCCCTTTAGCCTATGTAGTAACACCATAATATCTTATACTTCTAGAATCATGTAATTTCTTGTCAATGGTCTGGGTAGTCTTGAACTCCCTTTTTGGAACTTCAATAACCAATTCCATATGATCACACTCTTGTAAATTGATTTTTTCAATGAAAATAACCATAAGAAGTAATATTGAGGTCAAAATATGGTTCCTTGGGTGGAATTCTCATCACATAAATTAGGGTTTGTCTATTGATATGAATTAAAACATTACCATATGTAGTTCTGATACACCTATTTTGAGGTTCATATCTATTCATGCATTCTAGAAACCCTTACATACACTTTTAAAGGAAAAAGCTTATATAAGGTGTTTTAATTGTTAAAAGTATACAAATTTATTTTAAATAAAAATAAAACATGCTTTAATTTTTAATATTTCTAGATCATCTTTTTAGGTTTTTAACTTTCATCAAGGGAGAATAAATTGGTGCCACCATTATTCACGCGTGCACATGTCTATATGAGCTCACCAAAAGTTAGAGGGGCACCACTCTTAGAAAACACAACTCCCTATTATGCTACCATAAGTTTAGTAAAAATTAGATTTGAAGTAAATAAAAATGCCTATGTTTGGAGTGTTGATTCAAATAACCACCATCCTAGAATAAGATCCCATCATAGTTGCATCCACCCACTTCACAAAACCAGTTTTGGTTTTCTTCATTATAGTAATTCAAGGTAGCCTATCTTAGGTCCGTTTCCTTCAAATCTTCCTAAAGACATTGACTGGTATCTTAACCAACCTAAATCCATCATATGGAATTTAACATCTAGTGTAGGTTATCCTAACCCATGGATCATTTCACTATGGGTTAAATAGAGGTCATCCAAGGGTCTACATGCTTGAATAATTGATGTCAATGAGTAACACCAATGAGGCAATTGGTATTTGTCTTGATCAGTAGAAGATATGAGTGTAGCCATTGAGAGCATGCAAGAGAAATGGCTAGGTGGAAGAGGACATGGGTAAAATGTGTATCTAAGAGAAATTTGTTGAGGCCCAAAATGTGGCTTTAAAGATAAAAATGCAACCTTTAGACCAATAATGCATCCTTGTGTGAGGGTTTACATTTCCAACAAAAGTCTGACAATCCAATCTAGGTTATGGATAAACTAGATAAAATGACCACCTTCAATCAGAATACATGTAGGTCAAGATCATCTAAATTAATTTGTAAATGGGAGTAGAGATAGTGAGCTCTTCAAGAGAATGATGCCACTCTACAAGTTTGAGGTAGGCCATAGAATGATTAGACAACCAATTGATCAATTACATCTTATATGCATACTCTAGGTTGACCAATCATTAACAAGGTGTACCAAGCATAATAATATTATAAAATGTAATAAATTGGCAAATTGGTGAGTTTTTGGAGTTGATATGAGATGCCAAGTGGTTTAGGCTAGTCCATCTAATAGATCTATAACAAACTTATATGCCAATACACCAGAAAATACATGTAAATGTATATTTTAATCTAGGATGAAATATATGGAAGTTCCTCCTAATTAATTTAAAGTAATATAACATATAAATTGAAGAGATAAATTGATGCTCATTACTAAAACTTAGAACTCTAATACCATGTCAAAATTATCCAATATGTGATCAATACCATGTCAAAAATATCCAATATGTGATCCTATGGTAGATTCAGTACAAAAAGGATTCTATAATAATGACCTTTATTGTATTTAGAAAAATGCAAAAGAATGTGCAATAATTACCTAATGAATTAAATTTCCTTATTTTCCAATTATCTTCTCTATAGTAATAGCCTGATGAAGAGGAATATAAATAAGGAGTAGGGGAGATAACTCACATAATAACTCATAGTGTGACCAGGTGTAACTCACTATGGTACTCAGTTGAGCTCCATGTGGAACTTTAGGTGGAACTCACTCTCTCTCCCACTAAACCTATTTATCACACCTAATTAAGTTAAAGATAAATGTGTATGGATAATCCATTTAAAAAATAAATGGAATAATAAATATCTTACACTAATAGATATTTAGAACAATGGATTATGATATGTAAATTTAAATCAAAATCACCTACATATAAAATCTTCTTCATGAATTTAGAGCCATTAGACTATAATGAAAATATAAATAAATATCTATAACAAAATTATAAAATCTAATTGCTCTAAACAAGATTCAAAACAAGAAAAAGACTAAATGATCATGTATTACTTATAGACTCAGAATTTTAGCATGATATTGACTTGATTAAAGACTTGGATTACATGGATTAGTTGATAGATTGATGAAAGTATTAATGGATTGGATTAGCATGGGTTTCCTACACATTCAATTCCTTTATATATATTTAAACCCCACCATCTCCTTACATTTGGGAAAAGGAATTGAATGTGTAGGAAACCCATGCTAATCCAATCCATTAATCCTTTCATCAATCTATCAACTATTTTATGTGGATTGGATTAGCATGGGTTTCTTACAAATTCAATTCCTTTTCCCAAATGTAAGGAGATGGTGGGTTTATACATATTCATCCTTATTAATCCTCCCATTAATTTTATGAATGAACCTTTCCATTATTCTTCATCTATTAACATAATGGGAGGATTAATAAGGATGAATTATATAGAATTAGTGATGTTAGTGTCAAAATTATCAAGCTAGTAAAGGTGATCAAATTTAGATGTATATATTTTTCATCTCTTTGAAAAGGTATTGTGACTAATGAATTATAAGGACTAATGATCTTTAAAATAAAAAATAAACTCATGAATTAATTTTATTAAATGATGTTAGTGGTCATGAAGCCCCCTTGAGGGGACATGTAGAGAAGAATGATATGAATTTTCACTTGAAAAGAAGAAATGAGGGGTGGGATGTGAAGGGTAGCCAAAGGGATGGGATTGCTAGATGTGAGATAGATTATGAATAAAATGATAATAACCCTAACAAATATCTATGAATAAAGATAAGAAACAACTATGTCATGGTTGTTGACACATCCCAATGGGGAATCAACCATAACATGATGATGATAAGATAAAAGGCTATAATATTTAGACCTATCCTAGGCAAGGACACATGCTAAGGAGATATACAAACTAAGATGATAAATTCCATGAAATTTCAACATATCTCAAGTAAGGACACATGTTAGGAGAGAATTAGGCCAAAATAAAATGATATGATGGAGAGAAGAGAGAAAAATCAATATGATTGAGTGACCAAAAGATGAAGGGGAGAGTTTAGTTTGAAATGCATCTAATCAGTGAGGTACAATGTGATTGATAGAAATGATGGCCCTAATAAGAACACATACAAGGGAGTGAGAGACAATAATAAATTTATGGTCTTGATCATGCCCCAATTAAAGGAGGAATCCATAAACTTTAAATTATGAATTGACCAATCAATGACGATAGATGAATGATGGACGTTGTGATTTATTGGGCCTAATAAATAGGTATAGGAGACAAAATGGGAAGATTGGGGATGTGATTGTGGATATGGTGATTGATCAATATATTTATTGATTAATGATATTATAGCTTAAATATTTGACAAATGTAAGATGTGAGGATGATGAAGGACAAGATATATGTTATGATAAATGATGGGGAAAGAGGAGAGAGTGGTTGAGTTGACTTTAAACACATTATGTGACTAAGTGCTACCTACATAGTCTAAAAATACCACAACCCAATGTAATTCAAACTACATGATAAGATAGACTAGATTAATATGATTACAATGACTATTAGACATGTTAGTTGTTAGATAGAGGATGTGAATAAGATGTTAGACATGAAGATAGAGAATTAAGAGAAATAATGGGAGATGAGATGTTAGATGCTAATGAATAAAAATATGATAGATGAGTAACTATATGATATAGATGGGATGATAAATGGCTTAGAGGAATGACCATATACTAGATGAGTATTCTGAGATGATTAAATTTATGATGAGATTAATATGATTATATGTTTAGACACATGAGAGATGATAGGATAATGATAAGTGTAGTCCATTTTCAAGCCATCATTGTTGTAACAGGGCTCATCATAGTCTAAATAATTTGATGTAAATATAACACTAGGTAAGTATGCTCCCTAATATAAGTATGACTAAGAGGACATTGTGCCAAAGTGTATTATTATGAAAAGGATAAATGATGAAATCTACATAGGTCACCCAAAAGCATTATCATAGGTTTTTTGGCTCCATTATAGCATCCTCATTCATTTCACCCTTGATGAAAGATACATGATGCAATATTGAAATAAAATATTAATAAAGAAGACAAACAGGGATAATAAAAAAATCATATGCAAATATATACATGATATAATATATGCAAACAAATCAAACAACACAGAGCATACAAGTGACATACACAAGTATCTACACATCAAGAAAATAGGGTCTTTTTTATTGTCTAAATGTATAAGGATGGGATGAATGAGGATGATAATCGATGCCAACAAATGATGATGGATATACTTTCCTTGATCAATATTAGGATGAAATGGGTTTGTGAATAGGATATGCTTGAGAAAATTTCAACTTAAACATAGTAGCTAGTCAACTTATGGGTTGACCATGTTTTAAACTTAGATGAGATACTTAGGAATTATTAAGCTAAAGTGAGACTAAGTCAATTATATCTCAATATAGACTATATTTTCCCTGATTCAAAATAGGGGATGAAATACAATAGTAGGATGGTTGTTTATGACTTAGTTATGGAAATGAGAGATGAAGGGCATGGAGATAGATGTAAACAAGGGAATAGGTATAAGACAAGACATCTTGGAATATTTTTTTATTTTTATAGATTTTTGACATATTTCAATTTTTAGGGATTTTTGGAATATGAATATACAATATATAAAGGGGGTTACTAAAAAAGGGAATACCATGCCTAGAAACTAGGATGAAAATATATGGAATAATATATAGGATGAAAAAATGATGAGGGTGATTTTGAGAAGGGAAGAAGGACTAAAGAATAATAGACTAGGGATTGCCAATGGTCACATCATGAAGGAACTAGATTTCTAGTTGGTCAAGTTTCCATTGGAGGATATGCCAAGATGATTCTAAAACATTTCCCAAGACATATTTCATTCCCTTACAAAGGTCAATACTAGAAGAAAGGATGGACATAATATGATGTAAGATGGTAGATGATGGGTGGGATCAATGGATTGAAGGATAAGAGAGATAAGTATGACATGGATGGGATTGAAAAGCGATGGATTGTTCTCCTAAGTGTTGAGTTACAATGTAGATGATAGACTATTTTACCATGATGTCAAAAACTGATTTTTATCATGGTAATGCCCAAAGTGATAGAATACTATATTTCACAATTAGATGAATGAAAAAAATTAACATTTTTAATGGCATATCAATTTATTGGAGGTGGGCAAGATGCATGATGCAAACACTTTCCTGATCTTTCAACTAACACCCATTCTGGGTAGGTGTGATTTTATGATAATGTTGTTGATTTTGGATTTACTAATATCATAGTGACCATAATTGATTATTGATTTAGCATTCTCAAGATGTTTCAACTAGGTGTCTTTGTAACCCTTATGAGATATGATATTGCCCAAGAAAATGGTGTGAAAGGGGTGGAATTATATGGTTTTTATAGTGAGGTAGAGGATGTGGATTATTTATATGATGATGAAAATTGTGACTAAGAGGATATTTGAAATGGGTTTTAATAGTTACACACACCATTGAATATGGTGTAAGTAATATTTTTTATTAGTGTCATATGTCAAGAAATGTTAAAGAATCCAATAATGTTTGACTTCTTTTCTCTTTAATCCAAATATTAAAAATATGATTGGCCATATTAATTTTGACTTATTTGACTTGTGTGGTAATTGGTTTTGTGATTACTTTTTGGTCTTTTGACTTGATTGGATTTTATTTCCCCTTGGTGCCTATAATTGGACTTCACTAGGGGTATTGGACTTTAGACTTGGAGGATGATTATTTTGACTTGGATGATCACTTGGAACCTCAAGGATATTTTTACTAGGGGATGATGCTTTTTAACTTGGTTGATTATGAAACTCTTCTTGAATTGGATTGATTACTTTTGGATCACAACTGACTTGATTATTTAGATTTATTAGTTGATTATTGGCTTGAATCCTTGTAGATTTGGCACATGAGATTGAATGTTGAGGGGAATCCAATAATGTGTATTCATATTTTTCCTATTTAGGAATTAGGATGGAGGTATTGTTAACAAGCGGTGGATGATTAGGGATGTGTGGTGAAAGTGGTGGACTAAGGTAATAAATGGAATCACAGTACTCATAAAAGATGATAGGGGACTCAACCTCATTGCTGGAGAAATTTTTCTCAATAATATCAAAAGGATCACTAAGAATCTTTGTAAAATTAGTCTCTAAATTCAAGTCATATCCATATTGATGATCTTTGACTGATAAAGCATCCAAAAATTGTGTTATGATTTCATCATTCTAAGATGGATCAAGAGTCATGCCTTATGACTAGTTGACATTCAAATTAGATACATCCTCAAAAATATAGGTATTGGGATGAAT
This sequence comes from Torreya grandis, assembly GCA_037957365.1. NCBI lineage: Eukaryota > Viridiplantae > Streptophyta > Pinopsida > Cupressales > Taxaceae > Torreya > Torreya grandis. The sequence continues at coordinate 612,930 of JARHVA010003548.1, read as the reverse complement.
TTTTTAATCTATAAGGGATGATTATTTTGACATGGAATTTGACTCATATTCTTCTGTTGGACATGGTCCTAATGTAGATGACCATTTTGATGATAATTTTGATAAGGATGTTGATGAGGTGATGTTGCTAATATATGATTTTTTATAGTAGCCATAGATAGGGCATGTTGGATATCATCATTATTTGAAAATATATTATTTACCATGGGTTTTTGAATTGATGCTTTAAGCTTATGGATTTGTGAAAATGGTGGATTCAATGTGAATAGGATATAAGGATGGTTTGATTAGGGATGGTTGTGGTATGGAGAGGATTAGGGTCATGACCTTGGTTGAGGAGGGAATAAGATTAATCATGGTTAATAAATACCTCTTGGCATACCCCCACATGTTCACTCTTAGGTGTGGATATGTTATATTTACCCTCAATTTTAATGTAATCATTATTACTTATGTTTTGGACATAATCTCTAAAAGGGTGACATCTATAAATGGAATGTTTAGGGACTTTGTGATATGGAAAAAATTGATCTAATTGATACCATGAGGGATTATTTTTAGACACATCTAGAGGTTTTTTTTGTGGGTAGACAATCATGCCTATGGTCTCTAGTTTCCAAAATATGGCTTACACAGATATCGGTAGAGGATTATATTCTTATCTAAAGTGTTGGATGTAGAAGTGGAAGAATGTAATGATGATGTCATGATATTAGGGGATGGTGGTGTGTGATATTTTTAAGGAAATTAATGGGAATTAGATTAGGTTGACAATTTATACTTCCCTAAATCAGTAGGTGATCCGTAAACTTAAGCAATATTACACTTGAGTAATTTAATTTTTCTTTGCATTATCAATTTAGGAGATTACAAAAAATAACTTATAAAAACATGAATTTAAATAGAATAATTGAAAAAAAATTAAAAATTATTTTATAAAGGAGTTTGACATGAAGGCCTACATCTCTGGGTCCAATATCGGTTGATAAATTAGGAAAAATGTTTAAAAAGTACTTACAAATGTTTTCATAATGAAAAATGAACAACTATAAAGTTGTGAATTGGGGGAAAACAATATAAGTCCCTTTTCAGAGTTTTTCCCAATTCTATCTTGAGTACCCTCCAAAATCTCTACAAGCTTCCTAGATCTTAGTCTTTAATAAGGCTGTTGGCTTTTCTATTGTGTTAAAATACAATTTCTTAGCACTTTATATAGTGCTCACATCCCCTGGTTTAATGGTGGGGCACCTATGCTTTTATCCAAATGGATAAAGGTTAAAACCCATGGTAATGCTTTTTTGGTGGGGGGGGCATGTATATCCTTTATCCCACATTCATGGGTTTTAACATTTATCAAGGCTTTATTAAGCCTTTTCTATCCCTTTGATATCATGGCTTAGGCCATGTTTTCCATCATTTTGGTTATTATTTCCATGGTTATGCATAATTCTCATGGAAATGGATGTGGTTAGTGGGGACATGGAAATATGTGGTGGAATGTGGAGGCTTATGGGTTTGGAATGGAAATTTGTGGATAAAATGTGACATGACTTAGATGGTATGTGGTTTGAGCATGGGGTCACCTGGAAAGAATATAGGGTTACATGAAAATAATTGGTTATTTGGTTTGTTTAAAAAACTCAAGAAATAAAATTAGACAATGGAAAATAATGTGGTGGTAAGCCACGTGGTGGCTTGAGGACCCACCACATGGTCTAGTCTCGCCACACCATTTGTTGACCTCTTTCCATACCACTTGTTGACCACTCATTGCACCACTTATCATCATCTAACTGGATGTTCCATCCAAACCTCAATTTTTTTTATCAATTATCAAAGATCACCTATAAAAAAAAAGATAAAACCCACACATTTTTCTTGCATCTCATGCCATGTGTCACATTCTTATTGGTCTAGATTTGTCACATCATCATGTTGACCAAGTTTGACCATGACTTTGATCAGCTATATCTTTTGCATACAGACTCTATTTTACGAACCATAAATTATGTCAAAAAGCTCACAATTTGATCTTTACTATGGAACTATTCTTAGATCATTCCATGATGGTAAATTTTTACATTCTAACCAACTTTAACATACTTTGACTAGCTACACAAGGAGCATATGATCTCAATTTTTCATTTTCCACATATCATTAGAATCAATGATATCTATGTACTGAAGCCATATCCTTCAGTATTTGAATACCTCTCAAAATTGACCTCCAAATCAATCCTCCCCACTAAGAAGGATTTTTGTCTTCAAAAAGCCAATACTAGACCTGGTACTTCATATGAGGATCTTTGCATTACTTTGGCTCTCAACTCTAGCTTGAATGATCTCCTAAATGTTAGATACTAACCTGATTGTTAGTCAGTTCTGCAGGTACTCTGATAAGTCTTTAGATCTAAAATTGTTACCTATCATCAGGTGTTATAATAATCACCATTTTGTAATTGTCTTTTTAGGGTTTTACCTAGCAACATAGTTTTTACAAACATGTCCCTTCTTGGGTATTTTAAAAAAACAAACAAAATGATTACAAACATTACCCATAGGGTCTTATATAAACCAAATATATCCATGTTTGCACACTCATAAAGAGTAAAATATATAACCTATTTTTTGAGTTGTTTCTAATGCTTTTCATGATGGCATCTTTATGTTACCCTATAGTGTTCCTGTCTACAACATAGATGAATAAAATAACATTAAAGATACCATTTATCTATAATGGTTATTGCCAATGTGATTGTATGAGATATTCTATCCCATATTTTATAATTCTATACTAATTTTCCTTCTTGGAAAATGTTGCCTTTCTCAAAGACAAGTATGGTTTACCTAGGATAATACCACTAAATTAAAGTGGAACCACATCTAATTCAATTTCATCTAAGAATTTGGTAGTAATTTCAAACCCTAATTTACATGTTTTACTTACATGTACATTTTTACCATCATCTATTCTATCCAGAGAATAGGGTTAGAAATATGGCTTAGTTTCCAAACCTAGGGTTTCTACAACATCTTCAGATATCAAATTCTTTTGATAATTATTATAAAAAATAGCATCTATCTTAGAATTCTTAGTAATTATTATTTTAAAAAAAAATTCTTACCTTTTTAAGGTGACAATTTCTAAACTTTCAACTTCTTATTGATTATCATCTCCTTCACTGATGTTATCTCAGGTTCTCACTGACTCGATTATATTTAAGGAGGCTTTATATTTTGCTTGACTGAAGATGTAGTTACAACCTTTGCCTGAGGTTATAAATGACTTTGCTTATCTTCTTTTAGTAATTTCCCTTTTGTATTGAATTAAAAACCTAACTTCATATCTTCCTTAGGAAACCTCTTTTTGATAGTTTTCTTAAATTTCCTTTTAGGACTCTCTTGTACATAATCAAAAAATACATTTGAGTATTTCTTCTTTGCATACCTTAATGAGTCATCTGAATATTCTTCATGCAATTTAACTATCACATATTTAGAGAGTACTTCTTTTGGCTCTTTGGAATGTCCTAACTTACTGCTTGAGTAATCCTTCATCTTAGCTTCTTGAGATATTTTTCCTTCACCTCCATATCCTAATCCTACTCAGAGTGGTCTCTTTACTACTTAGATAGGCTAGAAATTTCATTGACCATTAATGCCAAATCCTTTTCCTTCGAATCCCATTTTCACTAATAGCATATAACCTATTCCCTTCATGTGATTTTCAAATGACTTTGATAAATGTTTAGGGTTAGTATATTTAGTATTCTTGACATTGTTAATATAGCCAAAATAATTGATTTTATTACATTCTTCCTTAAAATTTACATCAAAAGATATATTAATAATCAGAGCATTATTTGCTTCAAGAGTTACAACATTATTTTCATTAATAGGACTAGCAGGAGTATATGAATTTGTAATATCCCTTACTTAGGGGCTCCTTTATCTGCACAAAAGCTCTGATACCACTGTAATATCCCCTTCTAAACAGGAAATATAGCAACACAAAAAATCTGAACCAAGATATAATCGTTGTTGAATAAACTCAGAAAGATCACAATAATATAGTCTCTTAATAACAAATTACAGATTGTATCACTTGTCTTTCTGAATTATTACAATTGCAGTCATCTAATATGCATATAAATATGAAATACAGTCTTGAAAACCCTGGCTTTGCAAATCTGGAAGTGCAAATTGAGTTCTGGGAAGTCTCGGCCCTTCTGTGTCGACACACAGTCGCCGTCGTCGGTCGATATCTCGCCGACGTCGGTCTCTGCCGGCCGGATTTCTGTCGACGTCGGTCTTCAGTCAACCGATGTCGGTCACTGAAACCCTCTGTCTGCCGAAGTCGGTTCCTGCACTGATCTGTACGAACCCGTACGGATTCTGTACGGCCGCAAATTAAGCACAACTTCCCTGTTTTCAACCCCTGATCTGAAGATATATGTCTCTAGCACAGTAGATCTCTAGCTGTATAATTTATTGAATCAAAACATAAAGCAATAAATACCTGGAATATCTGTGATAACTTCTGTGTGAAGTTATCTCTCAACCCTGAAATTCTGTGATAACTTCTGGATGAAGCTATCTCTCACTTTGGCAATAGATCAGCTGATATTCCACAGCCTCTTAATTGCACACACTGAAGAGGGAACGTTCTCCAATGCTAATGGAATCCTTGAACCCTAGGCTCAGTCTTCACAGAAGAAATTCTCAAAATCAATATCAATATTCAATAGCATAATCAACAATGGCCTCCATGAGAAACCCTTATACCCTCAAAAGATGTGCTTGCCCTAATTAGGGTTTTCTTAAATTAGAATTAGGGTTTCTAATTAAAATTAGGCTAAATAATTAATATTTGATTAAATCAATCAAATATTAATATCTCCCTCAATACATGTCAGATCGACGAACCGATCGAAGCTAGTGAATCAGGGAGTGATTCCGCACATAACCATACCACAATAAAGGCGCTCCGCTGCATATCAAATATCCCTAAAAAGTAGGAGCTCAAGCCAAATGTGTCTGAAATACCCTGAATGAAAATCAAATGTAGAAATCTTGTGAATCAAAGTCGAGCCAAGCTCCATTATGACCCTCTATCCATCCTATTAGCCTACGAAGGTCGCATAATAGGCTAACCATGAACTCAGAACATGTCACCTAAAAAGGGGGACATGACAATCCGCCCCTCCTGAAATTGCTTGCCCTCAAGCAATCACTGTATGACAAATCAATCAATCCACCTGGATCCCAAATATAATTTTGACCTCCACCACTGTCAATTAACACGACCCCCATGCCATGTCCATCCCAACTCTCATGTAATGGTGTCACATCATCTCTAGTACTAAGATAAGCACTCCAACATCCAATCCATAAATGAAAATCAGCAAGCAAACTCCTTACCTGAATAATATATGAAACTGGATAGTGAAGACTAGAAATAGTAATATCATCATCAACCTGTGATCCGGCTGTAACAGAAAGTTGAGTCCTCACCACATGTGACAACTCCTGAACTGAGCTCACCTCAAGACCAAGCGCGTCCTCGTACCTCTCCTGTACTGGTGCCAATGTGCTCTTGGCATCACCCTCTATCATGTTATGTGGTATAGGTACCTCCATCCGATGAAAAAACATATATCTGAAGCTGCTGCCCCGTATTGCCTTAAGAATATGTGTCATCCCATCAACATTAAAGAGAACCTCCATGTCCTTGAGACGAAGAGTAACTTCCTCAAATGAATGAAGCCACTTCATACCCAAGACTAAGTTTATATCCCCCATGTTTACCACATAATAATCAGCGTTGAACTCATAGTTGTTCAAGCGCAATGGGAGGTCTCTAATCATACGCTCACACTTAAGAGTGTGACCATCAGCTACCTTAACTTTGATGCCCTCAAAACCTTCTGTAGTGAGTCCACGCTTCTCCACAAACCTAGCATCTATGAAATTGTGAGTGGCTCCTGTATCAAGAAGGGTGATAACCTTCTGCCCTGCCAAAACTCCATGGAGTCTGAATGACTCGTCTGACTGTATGCTAGATATGCGGGCCTCCTGTAGGTGAAGCTCTAACTCTGCCTCTACATTAGGCCCTGAAGCCTCTGCCTCTGCCCCCTCAGCACTGTTATGCTGTTCGGAATCCTCAGAATCTGACTCCTCATAATATATCCACATCATACGATTCGCCTTGCCCTTAGGCCTCAAAGGACAATCGTGATGGATATCATACGGTCCCTTGCAGTAGAAGCAAAGCTTCTTCCTGCGTAGATCATTAAGCGCCTCACGATCCAAAGGTGGTGCTGCTGGATTGGCCTTTGAATCATTTTTAACTCCGGATTTATCTATGTTAAAATCCGGTCTCTCCGTATCCCCGTGGGAGTGCTTATGGTCTCTAGAAGAAGAAGTACCTTTGGTGTTAAATTTATTGGATGGGGCTGCCATCTCCATATCACGTGCCTTCCTCATAGCTACCTGTAATGAAGGAGGATCAAAGGCTTTGATCCAACCCCTCAATGTCTCTGTCAATCCCTCTATGAAGAGAACTACCAATCTACGCTCTGAAATATTGGGTACCATGACTGCTAATCTCTGAAACTCACCAATGAAGGACTCCAAGCTACCTGTTTGTCTCAACTGTGCCAGATCTTGGAAGTAAACCTCAGGATCTCTTCTGTCAAACCGCTCAACCAATCTATCCACAAAGTCCTGGTACTCTGTCACTTGATTATGCTGAAGTGTTACCATACCATGGTACCACCAATCATGTGCTACTCCATCTAAGTGCAAAGTGGCGTATTTGATGGCATCTATCTCTGACATTGGTCTCAACACCAAAAAGGTGTCAAGCTTATGAACCCAAGCTTGAGCTGTCATCTTACCGCTGCCGTCAAAAGTAGTCAAAGAGAGCTTACCAGTAGCCTTCTGTAGCTCACTGAATTGGAATCTAGGTCTCCTGTCCTGTCTAGCCAATCTATAGTGCTCTCTCCTCAAATTGACAAAACGATCAAAGGTTGTTCTCTCCTGGATATGAGGAGGTAATAAGTCCCACTCATCATTTGCAGCCATGTAAACATCTGCAAATGGAGAATTCCCTGCCTCCTCATCTGCTGGTACCTCTGGTTCTTCTTGAATAAATGAAGGGCGTGTAGGTCTATCCGCTGTCCTGGAGTGAGTCTGTTGTGGTCTCTGATTAACCGTAGCACTCCTATCATCTCTTTGGTCCCTGTTCTGTCCATCAAGTGCATTCATTCTCTCTATCATGGTCATAAGTCCCTGTAGTGTCTGAGTCATCTGCTGTTGGCTTATCATCATAGCACGCTGAAACTCTCTGGTGGCCTGATCAACATCATACCTGTGGCCCCTGGGTGGGCTGCCCTCACGTCTGTCACTCATGATGATCGGTCTCTGATCTAACAACTGGATACCTTCAAGCAAGGCTCGGCTGCGTGTGTTATACCTGTGTGGTCCCAACTCTTGTGGCTGCATAAGATCTATAGACCCTCAGGCTGGCAGGATTTAGCTCTGATACCACTGTAATATCCCTTACTTAGGGGCTCCTTTATCTGCACAAAAGCTCTGATACCACTGTAATATCCCCTTCTAAACAGGAAATATAGCAACATAAAAAATCTGAACCAAGATATAATCGTTGTTGAATAAACTCAGAAAGATCACAATAATATAGTCTCTTAATAACAAATTACAGATTGTATCACTTGTCTTTCTGAATTATTACAATTGCAGTCATCTAATATGCATATAAATATGAAATACAGTCTTGAAAACCCTGGCTTTGCAAATCTGGAAGTGCAAATTGAGTTCTGGGAAGTCTCGGCCCTTCTGTGTCGACACACAGTCGCCGTCGTCGGTCGATATCTCGCCGACGTCGGTCTTTGCCAGCCGGATTTCTGTCGACGTCGGTCTTCAGTCAACCGATGTCGGTCACTGAAACCCTCTGTCTGCCGAAGTCGGTTCCTACACTGATCTGTACGAACCCGTACGGATTCTGTACGGCCGCAAATTAAGCACAACTTCCCTGTTTTCAACCCCTGATCTGAAGATATATGTCTCTAGCACAGTAGATCTCTAGCTGTATAATTTATTGAATCAAAACATAAAGCAATAAATACCTGGAATATCTGTGATAACTTCTGTGTGAAGTTATCTCTCAACCCTGAAATTTTGTGATAACTTCTGGATGAAGCTATCTCTCACTTTGGCAATAGATCAGCTGATATTCCACAGCCTCTTAATTGCACACACTGAAAAGGGAACGTTCTCCAATGCAAATGGAATCCTTGAACCCTAGGCTCAGTCTTCACAGAAGAAATTCTCAAAATCAATATCAATATTCAATAGCATAATCAACAATGGCCTCCATGAGAAACCCTTATACCCTCAAAAGATGTGCTTGCCCTAATTAGGGTTTTTCTTAAATTAGAATTAGGGTTTCTAATTAAAATTAGGCTAAATAATTAATATTTGATTTAAATCAATCAAATATTAATATCTCCCTCAATACATGTCAAATCGACGAACCGATCGAAGCTAGTGAATCAGGGAGTGATTCCGCACATAACCATACCACAATAAAGGCGCCCCGCTGCATATCAAATATCCCTAAAAAGTAGGAGCTCAGGCCAAATGTGTCTGAAATACCCTGAATGAAAATCAAATGTAGAAATCTTGTGAATCAAAGTCGAGCCAAGCTCCATTATGACCCTCTATCCATCCTATTAGCCTACGAAGGTCGCATAATAGGCTAACCATGAACTCAGAACATGTCACCTAAAAAGGGGGACATGACAGAATTAGAATAATCACTACTATAACTATAATGTACCTTTATAGTTAGACTTATTTCAAACTAAATCTTGTAAGTATAATCAGTCATCAATTGGATTCCTTCACCTGATGTAGTATTTTTTTCATACTAAGATATGACATAATAATTACCCATTGTTATCTCCTCAACTTCTCTTATAACTATAACAAGAGTTACTTATCAAAGAATAGCCCTCTGATGCCAAAATGCAGAATGACATAATGAGTTGCATGTCCTTGTATTATGCCATTAGCTCCTCTGATTATCTTTGTGTGAGGTAATGGAAGAGTCCTTAACTATAGATGTCATACAAGGCCTTTAGTAATATAACTATCTCTAGAAACTCTAGTTAAAATAGATCTACATGAAATTTCCTTCAATAATAGTAGTGCAGTTCTATCATTAACTTTTCTCAAAGTTTAACATAATATCTGGTACTTCTATTGGGAACAACTTTCACATTAGAGACTCTGGAGTTGTTTGATGAGGTACTATCATTCAGATGGATTGACTACTACTAGACATAACTAGTGCCTCGCCTCTTTCCTTGTTTCACCTTCTAAACCATATTAGAGCTTGACTAGGGTGTAAAATCTAGTATTGCTCAATAATATGTCCTCACCAGGCATAATGTCCACAAATCTCTGAATCTCCATGTAACCTCTTCTTTTGTCACCATTCTTGTTTTAGTTCTGCTCGCATTACATCAATACGCTATTGAAGCCTCTCAATCTACTACTCTTACCATTATTTTCTTACTTGCCAATTTTGCTCTTGAGCTTGTAGGAATTGCATTATCATAGTGATAATGGAATTTAGTAGCAACTAAATTTGAGATAGCATTAGATCCATCATTCTACAATAACTAATTTTGGTTAAAAAAAAAATCACAAATTCACTTAAAAATTTAGTTCTGATATCAAACTTGACATTTCAAAATAATGTTTACATAAAGGTTAAAATCGTACACTAAGCACTCTAATACCAAATTGATCTTTAAACTTAAGTAATATTACGCTTGCATAATTTAATTTTGCTTTACATTATCAATTTATAGAATTAAAAAAAAATGAATTATAAAAAAATGAATGTAAAGAAAATAATTCACAAGCATTTAACAATAATTTGATAATGGAGTTTTGACATGAAGGCCTACATCTCTAGGTCTAATATTGGTTGATAAATTATGAAAAATATTTAAAAAGTAATTATAAATGTTTCCATAATGAAAAATGAACAATTACAAAGTTTTTCATTGGGAAAAAATAATATAAGTCCCTTTTTGGACTTTTTCCCAATTTTGTCCCAAGCACCCTCCACAAGCTCCACAATCTTCTTGGTTCTTAGTCTTTGCTAAGGCTATTGGCTTTTTTGATTTGTTAAAATACATTTTATTAGAACTTGATATAGTGCTCACATCCCCTAGTTTAATGGTGGGATACCTATCCTTTTATCCAAAAAGATAAAGGTTAAAACCATTCATGGGTTATTTAAACTTATCTATGGTATAGCAATATTTTTTAAAATTTCATTGGTATTAATCCCACATTCATGGGTTTTGACATTTATCTTAAGGCTTTATTAAGCCTTATCCACACCTTAGATCTTCATGGCTTAGGCCACGTTATCCATCATTTTGTTTGGTTACGTCTATGGTTATGACATGAATCTTGGGCATGTTGGATTTAGATGGGAACTTTGAGGTGAGTGGGGAATTTCACATGGAAATTATCTGGTGGAATTTGGAGAATTATGAGTTTGGCATGGAAATTTATCTATAAAACATGGACATGATTATGGGATGTTATGTGGTTAGAACGTGGTATGTGGGTTTAAAACATAGGAATGTTTGTGGGAACCATGGAAATAGTTAGTTATTTGATTTATTTAGAACATTCAAAAAATGAAATTAGATGGTGGTAAGCCACATGTGGTGGGTTGAGGACCCAGCATGTGGTTCAATATCCTCTTGCCACTTGTCGACCATTGGTCACACCACTTGTTGACTACTCGTCATGCCACTTGTCGACCATTCATTGTGTTACTTGTCGATCATCCAACTAGATGTTCCATCGAAACCCTAATTTTTTTACCGATTATATCAAGATCAACCTATCAAAGACAAAAGATAAAAACTACACATTTTTCTTGCATCTCATTCCATGTGTCACATTCTTACCAGTCCAAATTTGTCATGTCATCCTATTAACCAAGTTTGACCACAACTTTGACTAGTTATATCTTTTACATAAAAACTCCATTTTATGAACCATAAATTGTGTCAAAAATGTCTAAATGAGATCTTCACCATGGAAATATTCTTAGATCATTCCATAATTGTAAATTTCCTTAGTTTGACCAAATTTGACATAATTTGACTAGTTGAGTAAAACTTTGACCAACTGCACAAGGAGCATATGAGCTCTATTTTTCATGTTCCACATATCATTCAAAAAGACTCAATGATATATACACACTGAATCCATCTCCATCAATATTTTAAGACCTCTTGAAATTGACCTCTAGATCAGTAGGATGGGGGATTTGTGATGGACTATGGTTGGTAAATAAAGGATTCAACTATGGATGGGTGTGAATGGGAGGTAAGATTAGCTGAATGGGGTTAAATCCTATGGGAATTTGGGTACCCATTTATAATATCTACAAGAGGAATGCATCCTTTTTAGAAAAAATATATTTATTAAATAATTAAATCTCCTTATTAGTATACTAACTAAGAAGGTCATAACCAAGACTAGGACTATTAGATGGGGGATCATAATTGGATTGGGTATCACAATAATTAGATGTGGATAAGGGTTGATGAGGCACTTGTTTGGTAGGTTAACTTAGGATTAATGGTTTAAAATCATTGGGAAGGTATTCACCCATCTCCAATATTTATAAAAGGCACTCATCCTTATTGTTAAAGATATACTTGTGGAATAGGTTGACCTCATTACTTGTATATTGGGAAACATCATGATAATGGTTATGATGAATGGAAAATGTGGCTATCTATGGTGGGATAATATGTAGGCTATGTGTAGATGAATATTATTTATGGAGAATGAGAAGGGACATTAATTTAGGCTTAATGGAGTTAAGGTCTATAGGTAGGCATGTACCCATTTCTAGGACCCATAAAAGGATCTTGTCCATATTGGTAAATAGATATTATTCTATGAGAAATGGGTCTAAATCCATGTGAGTATCTGATAAATGGGTGATGGTAGAATAAGATGAATGTGGATTGGGATTTTGGATTAGGTACAATATTTTATAAAAATAAGTCTAAATTATTGAGTGAGTGATAGATGTGATAGACTAAAAGGACTATGATATTAGAATGTGATTAGATTTTAAGTTGATGGTGTGATAGGTACTAATAATATATAAATAATTATTAATTTCAAGATAGGAAAAGGATATGGATTCAACTAGTTCCTTGATTTAAAATTTAAATATGACAAATGGATGGGTATTAGTTATAAATAAGCAAGACAAATGGATTTAGATACAACTAGGTCTTAGATGGAAACTGACAAATTAATGGGTTATTAACATAGTATTCACTAAGTATGAAATCTGATGAAGTGATGGGTGATAGACAAAATGATAATATACAAGGATGGATTATATGACCATAGAACTCAATACTTAAACCAAGTTGATCAAAATAGAATGGATATAGGATTATTTGATGAAGGGTATATGGGGATATATGGAGGGATAAATGATGATTTGAGATCAAAACAAGTCTATGGAAATGAACTAATGATTAGGAATATGATGAGTATGATTTAGACAAGTGTATAACCCAAAGGCCAACTAGATGTATGGGTTTAAGTGTGTATGTTGTAAGTTTTTAAAATAACATTAGTTGTTCACAACGCTCAAACAAATTAAAAAAAAACACAAGCATATGACTAGTAAACTATCTTTGGGAGTGTAACTTGATGATTGTACCATCTAATGGCTTCACAGGTGAGGTTGTAGGTTGGTGACCTATTATGAAATTTATCAAACCCTCTCAACCATATTTTCATTTAATGGTCACTTAATATCTAATACTAATTATTACAACAAGTCCCCTATAATGGTTGATGGTCCTATTCTAGGCTATATAGGCTTTTTTAAGGATGTCCTTGATATACACTAGGTACATGAGGACCAAATCCATGTAGGGTACTATCTAATTATTGGGTTAAATATTTAACTCTTTCCCTTCATAGAAGACCTATATGGGGTCAAGTTTAGCCTAACAATAGATTGTCCTAATTTTTATACTTTATTTATTAGAAAATGGGATGTGGTTGAATGTGTGGTGATGAAATCTATGTCACCAAACCCTAAGACTATGGCAAGTGCATGGGAATGAATTCCACATCACATTTCATCCTATAAAAATAAAATGGTAGGGTTTGTTAGTGGTTTTTTATCCTCTAAGATTCACCACTAAGATGTAGGGAGGAGAGCATACACCATTATAGCCATCAATTATATACAAGCAAACAAAAATTTGATTAACCAATGAATTAAGTGTGATATATATAAAATATATACATTATGGATTTCAAAATGTCAAAATATTTGATTGGCATCCTGAAAAGTAAGTGATTAGTAGTGTAAATTTGGAAATCTCGAGGGGCAAACTACAAGACAATATTTTAGATAAAAATGTGACCTACAAGACAAGATTTTAGTAATTTCATAGGTAAAATCAAGTGAGACAAGATCACCACCAAATTTTCCCATGTAAAAATTCAAATCAAATGTTATTCTAATAAGACTCAATAAAACACTAAAAAAATCATGGGTTTTACACTATAACTCTTTGAATGAGGGATCAAGATGTGTGGATCTAAGGGAATTATCCCGTAATGGTCTAAAGGGGTATCACACCTTAAATTTTTTGAGAATGACTCAAAATTAACCAAAAATGGTCTAAAAATGCATTTAAAAAGATAATTTTGAAGGCAAACATAAGGTAATTTCAAAATTTAAGTTATGTAAAACCCAATCTATTTTATATTTACAAACTTTTATCAAAATGATGTGGTATCACTCTGAAGTGCACCCTACTTGAAGATGTGTAAAACACACCCTATCTCTAGATGATACAATTGGATCTTCTCAGAGTGTGGGTGACTTTTTAATAAGAATAAACTCTAGAGAGGGTTGGTTCCCTTAAGATTTATCTATTAAAACTAAACTATTTTGATTTTTTTGAAATGAAAAAGGAGAAAGAAACTGAAATGGAAAATCTTATCTAATTGGGGTGATGCACTTGAATGATTGATATTCTCTAAAATATTTCTAAAATTAAGTAAGACACATATATGAATCTGAAATAAAACTCTGCATTCAATCCTAAACATTATTGTTTCAAAACAAGGCCTGAAAGAAGTTTGCAAAACAAATTCAAATCCTAGCTCTTCAAATGACCTGTAGAGGATGAAATTTTCATAGTAGGTGTGGAAAGGACATAAAAAATGTAAAGTATATGCCTCTTGTATTCTAGTACATATTCAAATTACACTCTATTTTGATCCAAAAAACATATGCAAAAAATCTTCTTTATTTGATAAATGGTGTCAATTACAATTTTAGCTCTGCTTCAAGAATTCTTGAAAAATGGCTTCAAAAAGCTAATATACAAGTATAAAACCTTAAATAAATCCAAATTGGTGTGGAAAAGAGAATTATTAGTCTTATTTTATTTAAAATAAGACTAAAATCCTTTTACAATATTAAATAAAGGCTTTAAAATCTTCCAAATCTTCAAAAATTGCATGTTCTTCATTTTTGGCATAAAATTGAGAAGTGGTGGGCCCATGTTGAATTTTTAACCTTCCTTTCATGAAAATAATGCCATAAATTGGAAGATAAATCCATATTAAAAGTGTGTTTAAGTTATTGAATTTCCTTATCTTTCATGAAAAGCATGGGAGATGCATGAAACTAGTCAAACTAGTTAACCAAAGAGATTTGACCCTTATGGATTAGTTAACTTAACTTGAGCTCAACTTGCATGAATTAGAACATTTGGATTGACTTTATAATGATATATAAATTTAAAAAATATAAATGGCATGTGGTAACTCCAAAATTAATTCATTTGATATATTTTCAATGCCATTCTTTACTTGCTTGATTGATTAATTAAGCATATTAGATCAATTAGGCCTAACAACATATATTATTGCATTTGGAATCCATTAAACATGAAAAAAGATTCCATGAAACCTAAAAATATAATTAAGTAGACTTGGAAAAATGTTTCTCATCACAATATATTTTATTTTGATGAGAAAACACTCGTCATTCAGTCAACAAGGCTGGCTAGGCTTATTTTGCTCTATTTTCTTATAAATTGGCCATTTTGATTAAGTTGGTTGGGACACTTATGGGATTATTTATAAAAAAATTAAAATTTTATAATGAATAAAAATTCTTAGGCTTTGATCTCCATTGATTATATTTCATTGAAGTGTCTTGTACTTTATTTTACATATTTTTCCACAAAAAATATGATTTATTCCCTCATCCATATAATTCCATGCATAAAATTGACATTTATGGAATAATCTCTAGGTTTAATTTACATTTTAAAAGTTTTAAGTTTGATACAAAATTATTTTATGGAAATAAAATCAACTTTTTTCAAAACTAGTTTTTTGAGGGTTTAGGAGGGCTTTAAAGATAAATCTTCAAAATGATGGTTCATGAAGTATAGAACTAAAAATCATAAAAATAACCCCCCTAACATTATTAAAAATATTGGGTTACCATGCAAAATATATAAAACGTTATCACATGGAGAAATATGCTTGTGGGGTTTTTACTACATTGTGAGTTGTATACGCTCTTAATGATTGTTCATAAATAAAATTCACTAAAATAGCCTCAATTTTTCATTAATTATAATTAAATATGGTTCTTCAAAACATACTAAGATAATTAATTCAAAATTCACATGTGGTGAAAGATATGAGCACCTGAATAAGAGGCTTAGAAGGGTGTCTAGAATTGCAAAAAATGAAAATTCACCAAAATGAAAGTAACCCTTCACCTACTTTTAATTAAAAACTATAATATATTTTTTACCATGCTATCAAAACACTCTGAAATCACATTTTGTTTGAAAATTCAAAAAACCCCTTTTTTGCTATATGTTTGTTTACTTACAAAACCCTATATGAGCATGGTTTGCTTAAAATTTGGAGTTGTGACAATATTTAAAGGTTTTATTATGATTTAAAAACAACATACCATGATTTTCAAACTTTTACCTAGATTTAAAAGCTTCTATAGCACTTCAGAATGATGCATGCTCTAATGGTGATCTCAAACGAATAGGTCGAGTATTGTTACAAAATAGAAAGTATCTCCACTCATATAATGGATATGAAAATTTTATAAAAGGTTCCTCAAGTCATGATTAACTTGTGTACAAAATTTAAGGTCCTGAAACCACCTGAAGCTCTTAGAATCCTCAATTTCCTTCAAAATTGACCCCCTATGCATGGATTGTCTACATATTTAAACTTGACAATGATATTTTGAAATGACAATGACAATTTAAAATCCATTTTTGACATTTTTTTACCAAAAACAATTTTTTTAAGCCAAAATTGATCAATTTGACCTACTGCAAATGGATATTGGTGAGATTTAAAAAAAATTTGAATGATAGGGGTAGTAATTTGACCTTGACAGGTCAAATGACTAACATGATGATAACAAAATATTTATTTTAAATGAATTCTATAAACTTGTGATTATATACACTCAAAACCAAAATTTTCAACTAGATTGAATAAGACAAGTTTTAATCATATTATTTAAAAATAAGACTAGTCTATAAATAAAAATAAAAATAAAAATAAAAATAAAAATAAAAATAAAAACTTTAAGAACTAATATAATTTAAACTATAATACTAGACTAATATTGAAAAACTATAAAATAATATGAGGTATTGAAGGAAAAGACTTATACTAATGAAATGTGGAGGACATGTGTGCAAACATTTTAAAGAAATGTCTTAAAGAAATAATGCAAGGACCAAAATAATCATGGAGAGTGATGATTTTAGGACACACTAGAAAGGTTTTGGAGATGTCAATAGGTGTAAGAGTCTAGTTATAAAACTCTCCCCAACCTTCAAAAAAATATAATGAAAATAGATTTGTGTTAGGCATCATGGCAGTAAAACACCTCATTGTAAGGAATCATGCAACAAATTGCTTGCAAAATGCCTCGAAGAGGCAAGGGATATATGGCATCTATGATATTTCAGATTATATTTGTTCTTACATGGTTTTTAAATTATTTCACCTAATGTAACCAACATGCACCTTATTTAATGAATTTATTTTTGCTTGTTCACATGAACTATTTGACAAAATGCCTCAAGGTAATAATTGTAGCCTATACTATGCCTACATATTAAAGGGCAAAAATATTTTTGTTTGTGCATAAACATGAAATTGGCACAAAATCAAACAATAATATCAAATAACAATTTCACATTTGTCCAAGCAAAAAATCATATTGTATATATTTAAAAAAAATAAATACTAAATAAATTAAAAGCTAAAACAAAATTTATGACCTATACTAATCTTATAGTATAAATTAGGCTACATGATGGCTATTTTTTATTGATTTTACCCTATTATAAATATTATTTTAAATATTTAATGAGTATTGGGTGCATAATAACTTATATATAATCTAGAATACAACACAATAATCAAACTACAAATAGATTGGAAACAAGAATAGAACTACGACATATTATGCTAATAAAGAACAAAACTGTGTTAACTGATAATTTCATGTATGATTAAATCAATTTCATGCCTCAATAAATAATATCATGTCTCTGGGGATGTGAATTTGCATTTAAAAAAATTGATACATAAAAAAGGAAAATATAAATCTTTACAAAAGATTATTAATCTCTTCTAAAATTTTGGAAATGGATTTAAAATATTTATAAAAAGATCGATCAATTGATCCTAAAAGATTAAGTAAACTTATACAGTCTTAAGATCAAACCTTATTTCTAGACATTATTCTAACTAAATGTTGTAGATGATAATTTTGAGACTATATGAATTGATGTTGTGTTGATTTATGCAATTTCATGACCATATAAAATAAACTTGTATGGACATAAAAATCCCCAACATAAGTTATAATGCACACAAAAGCTAAATTTTCACATTATTTTGAACAATACTATGCCTATAAGGACACAAAATTATAAATAAAAAACAACACAAAATAAATTTCAAATGGGCATAAAATTTCATGGACAAATGAAACATTTTCTCACTTGTCTACAACAAAAATGCATCTACATAGAGAGAACTTGTGCTTTGTCCTGAGTATGAAAAATTCATACTGTGTAGCTACCTTTCCTTCTTCTACCTTTCCAAATGTGAGATGGCTATTTTAATAAATGGATTGTGTATGTAAATTATATCAAAATCACCCAAATCTATAATTTGCTTCATTAATTTAGAGACATTAGACTATAATGGAAATCTAAATAAACATATATAAAAACGTTATATAATTTAAAGATAATTTCTCTAAATAAGGTTCAAAATGAGAAAAAGACTAAATGA
Source organism: Torreya grandis (assembly GCA_037957365.1). Lineage (NCBI taxonomy): Eukaryota > Viridiplantae > Streptophyta > Pinopsida > Cupressales > Taxaceae > Torreya > Torreya grandis. The sequence continues at coordinate 594,441 of JARHVA010003548.1, read as the reverse complement.
TCATGGATTACTTATAGACTCAAAATTTGAGCAAGATATTCACTTCATTCAAGACTTGGATTACATGGATTATTTGATAGCTTGATGAAAGGATTAATGTATTGGATTAGCATGGATTTATTTCACATTCAACTACTTATCCCAAATGGAAAGATATGGTGGGTTTAAATAGAGATAAAGGAGGAAATTAAAATTTTCAAGAAGCCTCTAGATTCAAATATTTCTAGATAAGAGGGATAGGCTAGTGGAGGATTCTAGAATTGGATAATTATAAAATCTATTATGGATATTCATGTTGATTAGATGGAATTTATATTAGTTTATAATAAGGGTTAGGTGAGGGATATGGGGTAATCTTGTAGTAAAGCTTAATATTAGGTAGGTAAGTGAGATATGGGAATTTTAAATTCCTAAATATTAGACAAGTGGGATTATTTAGTAGATAATGGGGACTTAGGTGGATTAATTATTTTTTGGGGTAGGAATTATGTTAATAGATTAATAATAATTCAAAGGGGTGTTATGAAAAAGAATAGGAGGATTAGTAAGGATTAATTAAACAAAATTAGATAGAATTAGTGATGTTAGTGTCAAAAGTAGCAAGCTAGTGAAGGCAAACAAATTTTGATGCATATAGATATAAATAAACCTCTACCTAAAATATATGATGTGAATGCTTATTATGATTATCACCAAGGACTAGGGAATTCTTAATATATATTATTTACCTTAAAATACAAGATCAAAGATCTTGTTGACGGCGAAAATCTTGCATTTGATGATCCTCCAAAGGAATCATGTTCACAACCTGATGATCACCAAAAATAGAAAATATTTAACAATCCTTTGAAAAAGCATTTTAAGAAGGAACCAAAAGTGCAAATGGAATATAATTCACATCCTCCTCCATCATATTATATCACCCACTAGATCATATTATTTTTACTTACATTTGGCATATACCTCTTATGGTTCAAATTCCTTATATTACTTCCAATAAAGGTGAGATTAAGGATGATGACTCTGATCTTAATTATTTATTCATTTAAGCATACATTGATAAACACCTTATACATAGTGTTGTGATTGATAATGGTGAAATTAAAATAATTTACTCCATGACATTACTTACACACTTGGGTTATACTCATCGTGATTTTCATCCTTCTACTAGATCAGTTAGAACATTTGATAGGACCTTCTATAAGGTTCTTGGTAAGATTGTCCTAACTTTACATATTGGTCCCACACATGTGGTTACTACCTTTTCATTTATACCTTCCATGGGCATCTTTGATATGTTATTAATAAGAAATTGGATCCATACACTTAAATCAATACCTTCTATAGTACATGGGTGTGTTAAATACATTCATGTTAATCAAGTAGTTATAGTTGTCAGAATTCCATATGAGCATCCTATTGGAAAAGAGAAACTTATACCTAGATAGTTAATTATAAGGCCTAGTAAGGATAATTCACCATAAAAGGGTAAGCAATAGGCAATCCCATTTACTAGGTACCCTATATTTGAGAGACCATTAAATTATACACACAATGGATTATTTAGAATCTACATATATTATGCACCATGTTTAGATATCTAGAGCACCTACACATGTTCTTATTACAATAACTCCAAAGAAACCATATAACAATAAAATATCGGTTCCACCAACCCATAATCCTACTACTACTTCCCAACTATAGAGTCCTATTTTACATACAAAGAGAATCAATGCTATTATGTGACATATATTGAACCTATATGTGCTCTTTGGTAGTGTCACAAGATTATTACACTAGGTTCATAGTGGGGAGATGTCTATGACCATCCTTTTTATGGCATCATAGGATGATCTTTCCTTTTCAAACATTATAATATACCAAAAGAAAACATTCCAAAATTAAAAAATATGTTTGGTACCTACATGTTTTATTGACTCCTTGGAATATATGTGTTAGTTCCATGTTTATGGATGGCATTTTTTGGTTACTTATATATACACACATGTGTGTCACACTACTATTTGAGTATGATAAAGGCATACATAAAGAAATGATCTATTACTATTTTCGATGGTGGGACATCCCTCTACTCATGTCATGTGGACATTGGGGGCAAGCTCTTATTTGATGTTGATAGTTATAGGTTCTATGGTACAATGATCATAATTCATTATCATGTTTTATCTTACATATGTACTTATGAATGCATTAATCCATGATTATCTCTTACACACAGTGCTTGATATGCTATACACTTGACATTTTTTACTAACACATTTGATCCATGATCTACTATGACATGTTTATGTTGGTTGATTTTGCTTTACTTTATGAACTTCCATTAAGTATCTTGCCTTACTATTGTATTCCTTTTTTTATCTTTGGAATATGCTCCTTTACTTATATCCCTCATTCCTATATATGATTCCTTTAACATTTTCATATGTAATTATTTTTTGTATGTAAATTTTAATATGTCATTCTTAATTTTATAGACATTTGACTAAGTCATATCCCTTCAATTGTGTGTCATTTGAATATGCCCCTTGTTTGTGGTATTCTTAGACCATTACCTTTTCAATTTATTTTTTTTGATCTTATATGTGTGCTTATTTACTTGTTGAACTTGTATTGTCAATATTTATATACTGTCATGATCTTTATCATGCATCTTAGGCCTTCATGTGATCACATTGGTTCTATTTGCTTCAATGGCTATATCTAACTAGACATGTTCCTTTTATATGTTAAAGGGTTCCATTCATAGATTAAAAAATTGTCTTGTCCTTTTGAGGTAAGGTAACTACCAATTCCAATCTTTCCCTCACCTAAAATAGGGGGATATTAGTGGTGTCATGTTATAGAGGCATGTTCTCCACACTTGGCATATTTTTTAGATTTAGTGGGGGCTTGCTTTGGAAACATGTTCTCCACACTTATTTAGTATTCAACATCTCTAGATTGCAATAGAGGTATGTTTTGGAAACATGTTATCCACATCGGTACTTGAATCAATTTTTATATTTTTCCATATAAAGTGGGGGGCATGATATTGGAGCAAGTTTTCAAAACTTACATAGTTTTTCTAAATTTGTCAAAGCACACAATTATATGATTTAGATTCATAGTTAAGGAAAAAATTATATACATTGGTACCATTTTTATACATAGTTTCAACATGATACATATATAAGGTGAACATGCTATGAAATATTTGCTTAATATTGCAAAATACAAATCAATTTTAGATTACAAAACTATTTTATGGACTATTACCACATCACATACTTTTACGTATTGTTACCTTTTGAGTCACCCTTATTCAATTTTTCATGAATTATCCTTAAGAAAGAGTCAACTTATCATTTTCCCCTTATTGGTCATATCTTTGTTTATTAAGTCAACTCTTTATTTTTAAAGTTCACCCACCTATCATCTTTTGTGTCTGAAATTTCTAAAGAATTGAACCTTTGAACTTGAACCATTTTAAGAGTTCAAAAGTTCAATGGTTAAATAGGTTCAATGATTTAATGTTTCTCAAAGTGAACTGTTTGTCCCTTTGTATAATTCAATTATGTCTTTGATCCTTCTGGTTGAACTTGAACCTTTTTTCAATGGTTTAATGGTTTAACAGTTCAATAATTCAAATACCTGATGTTTTGTAAGGAGTCATGCTCACTCGATTCCCTTGTATAAATTAATGTATCATTAAACCTACTACTTGAACCCCATAGCAGATTTCAAGAGTTTAACAGTTTAATAGTTCAATGGTTCACTTTTTCAAAACTCAAAGTTTCTTGAAAGTCATGTGACTATTATTCAGCCTATGTAGTTCATCTCGTATCTTTGAACCTCAAAGTTGAACCACATTTCAATGGTTCAATGGTTCAGTGACTATACTCTCATCTCACCTCGAGGCTTTCTATAAGTCAAAATTAGTGAGAGATTTAGAGGATAATATATCCAAAACTCATTATAAAGTAGAAAGTTTTAAATTTTCATGAGGTTATAGTTAATCATTACTCATCAAAATCATGCATAAAAAATGCTCACCATTAATGCTTATGTCAGAATTCACATCTTATCAAGAATTTTTAGCACATATTTTTTTGGTTTAATTATTTGACCTAATTAATGTCTATATCAAGAGAAAACAAGTCAAATTTAGTAAACAAACATACAAGGTGATACAAAGGAGAATAACATAGGTGATATAAGATTTTTGTTGCTCAAATTCATAGTGATTTCAAATACATTTAAGGTGAGTTCTACTCTTACTATAAGTTTTTTACATTACTTGGTTGGAAAGAAGAATCCTTTTGAGTTTATGGCATTGTTTAAGAAGTTCAAAACATTTTTTTCATTATATCCTTCAACCTATAGCCATAAAATCTGCATGTCTTGGTTATGAGTATGGTCCTAGTCTCATATGTTCTCTTCCTAAAATTGGGGACACCTCTCTGGTTCAATATGACTTAGAAAATTTTGAGGAGAGGGATAAAAATCCTATGTCAAATCCTATGATATAGAAGATAGTGGAAAGTGGTTTGGTCGAAGCTATGGCCTTTCCCATGGTTGTACAATGCCCTAAGTTGTGTATGGGCAAAGTATTTTTTAATTTTGTTGACTTGAGGAGGTCGGTGGTTCCATTATAATTCTAATGAGTGGCTAAATGGCTATCTTACCCTTTGTTTGGTTGATATTTTTAAACTTTTTATGCAAATTTAATTAAAATAGTCCATTAATGATGGGAAATATAATTTGTCATAACTTTTGATTGGTAACTCAGAATAAAATGCCACTTTTTGAAAAAGTGCCTTATTTTTCATTCTTGATCCATTGGTTTTATTTTTATTATAAAATCACTAAATTTATATCATTCCATATTTTGGGGTTTACCTATGTTATGGGTCCTATTTATATATTGTATTTCCTGTATCAATTACTCACACATGGATGCATTTTCATTTATGTTTGACATCCCATATTCTAAGTGTGCATTCTCCCGCATCACTCTAGCACTAATTTTTCACTTGGATGCATCCTCAAATGTGTCTAACATCCCATTTATGAACATGATTAAGGGGTTAACTACATTTTTATTGTGTAGGCTTGCACTTCCTTAGTGTGTCTCTCAGTCATGATGACTCTATTTGAAAGACTCCATAGGATAAAGGTTGAGTCTATGCTAGTGGTCCTTCTTAGGAAGACCAATTATGTTTTATGGCATGTGTAAATGGACTATTGACATATGGATCAGGAACTTATTTCCATTATTATATGGATATATTCCTACTCTTATTGACCCAAATCAATACAATTACTGGGCCAACTCTTATGGTTTTCTATGGTCACTTTTTATTGAATGTTTTATGGGATCTACACCACCATGTGGAGTACACTAAGTTCCTCTCCAGTATTTGTATCACTCTTTAGAATATTTTTGGGGATCCTACTATGCATTATATCACACCTCATCCTCCTCTTCCTATTATCTCTTTTGAGAATGTTTTACTCTCCCATCTTGTTTTTATTTCTTGTGATGATACATCTATGGTGGATAGTTATTTTGCTTCTATTGAACCTCCACTATAAGATGAGCTTATGTCAAACCTTAGTTATCTCATTATAGATTCTACATCCATTCCTTTAAAGATTGTTACTGTAGAGCCTTCATAGGCTTACATTTTGGAGGACCTTACTGATTCCAATGAGAGTATACACATTGAGAGTATCGATGACTCATATGTTCCTATGGACATTCATCTTACATATTTGAGTTCTTCACTTGCATACCAATATTTAGTTTTAATGGTTGTTGAGGATTTATCTCTTATTACCATGGACATTCTTTTAGTGAATGTTCCATGTCTATCTTGTTCTCTAGTTGTTCTCTCCCCCTCATTATATGCTTCTTATTTACCATCTTCTACTGTTAGTCCTATGATACTTGATAAAAATTTGGCACATTTGAGCATTATCAAGGATAAATTTTACCATTTTATAGATATTTACATTATGATTCCTATTTACATTCCACTTGAGTGGGAATTTGATAGCTTGGGGTTTCTTTCTTACAAAAGGAAGAGACATCACTTGTTGTAGATTGCCCTACTACAACATTTACCATGTGAAATTATTTGCTTACCTTATCTCTATTATTTGTGGAGGAATACCTTCATATTTTTTTAGGATACTAAGATCATGCTATGTAATTAGGTACCTCATCAGGCCTCATTATCGATACCCAATTTTCCATCCCACCTAAGCTATGTTTAAGGGGGTGTTTTAGTGGGAATTTCTATTCCTATCTTATTTTATATATCTTTAATTTTTTTTTTTGGGGGGGGGAGTTTTTTCCCACTAGGTTTTCTCCTTTTATTCCAATTTTTGAGATTGACATTATATGTGGGTACCTCATCAGGCCTTGTTGCTATGAAGCATCTTTTCTTTTCTGCCCACCTAAGCATTGCTTAATGGGGGTGTTGGTGTAGGATATTTATTATTCCATTTATTTATTAGATGGATTATCCCTACACATTTAGTTTCAACTTAATTAGGTGTGATAAAGAGGTTAAGTAGGTGAGAGGGTGAGTTTCACCTAGAGTTACACATTGAGTTCAACTGAGTGCCATTGTGAGTCATCCTATGAGTTCTATAGTGAGTTACACTCAATCACACTATGAGTTATTTTGTGAGTTCACTCCACCTGCTCCTTTATATTCCTCTTCAGTAGGCTATTTTTATATAGAAAATAATTAGTAAGAAAGACAATTTAATACATTTGATAATTATTGCACATTCTATTGCATATTTATTAATACAAGTAGTGTCATTATTATATAATTCTTTGTGTGTTCCTTCTACTAGAAGATCACCTTTTGTAAAATTATAAAAATATCCATCTCAAAATATAAACCTCTATAAGATGA
>JARHVA010003548.1:477500-580000 GCA_037957365.1 Torreya grandis | reverse complement strand
TCAAAAATTTGTGTAGAAGTGTCATCACCCAATGAATAGTGCACATGTCACATGATCCCAAGGAAGTGAACTCAATCTATGAAGAAGTCATGTGATGTGATGCTCCAGAGTCAATGACCCATGTAGGAGTTAGAGGTAAAACTAAAACTAAGGCCATACCTTTCACTTACTTCTCAAATTTTTCTTTTGCATTTTATTTACCATTATCATTTGCCTTGAAATATTCTAAAGTTGATTAAGATGGTTTTGTAGACTCAAGAATACCTATATTCTTCTTCTCAAGGAGGCTTGGTAGATGGTCAATTTGTTTCTTCAAATATTTATATTCATCATGATTTCACATGTAATAACCACACTTGATTCTTTATTTTTTAGGCTTAACACTAGAATATGAGGTCTTATTGATTAATTTAGAGGCAAGTGGTTTTTGATCCTTTTTTATTATATTTTTTTCTCTTTGTTGTTTGAAACCTTCTCTTTCCCATTCTTGGAAAATAGTGATTGATATATTGTGGACTTTAGTGTTCCCATTTGTATTAAATTATCTTTTTCCTAGGTCAAGTTGGAAACAAAGGCTTTTAAAGAGGGAATTTTCCATGTAGTTCTTAGAGAACTTTTTTATGGCATGGAAAGTTGAGACAAACACAAAGTAATCTAGACCTAATTTGGAGATAATTGATAGAATAAGTTGATCATATTTATTATCTAGAACATATTATTTTAACTAAAATATTAGATATTTGAAATTAGTGAATAAATATGTAGTGTGTCAAAGTCACATGGGCTCAAATAGATGAGCTCATTATCCAATTCATGGTAAGCTTATAAAAGAGTTTTTATAGTGTGGTCCATACTTCATTAGGTGTTTTAGCATATTCAATGTGAAAACTTATATAAGTTATTAGAAATATAAAAATTAATATAATCATGTGCTTTATCATATATGTTAAACCATTTATTTTTATCTACATCTACTAAAGGTTGAGTTTCCTCATTCATAGTTATCTTATAAAAGCCTTATTTTCTTAGAGCTAGTTACACATTGTTTTTCCATTCATGATATTTGAATGTAGTAAATAGAATAAATAACCAATAATCTATGATATAATAAAGGAAATTGTAAAATTGAATCCACAAGTAGAAGAACACACCCCCCCCCCCCCATCAATAGAATATGAACCCCCCAATCTGGTAATTTATAGTTTTAGTGTGTATATAAAACAAATTAGAACAATGCAAAGAGGACCAAAAAACATACACTTTTTTAAAAGATGACACTCAATTACAAGTTCACTATCAAAAGCTATATCAAATTACATTACTCATCATTAATGGCCTATTTAATTAAAATTTCACAAAAAAATTTAAATGCTCTTTGAAAAAAAAAGAAGATCTAGCCTTATAACCATAACTAAGTTTGGGATTCAAACCAAGAATCTCTCTCACTACAATTCAAGGATTTAAATAGCTAGCTTATCCACCTAGATGTGCAAATAAGGAAAAAAATCTTAAGTGGCTAAATAAAAACAAATTTATTTAATTTTTTGTTAATAAAACAACTATTTTTATTTAGGGTAGAAGTTTGATTTGGTTTTGACTTATTTGTTTGGATGAATATTTTTATTTTATGTGCCATCATTGAGAGAAAAATGAATACCTTGATTTGGATAGTTCACCAATAGAGAGAGGAACCAAAATAATTCACCCAATAATATATATCAATGTTATTGCTTAGGGTATTATGATGGGTATCCCAAATGGCATAACCAAACAACATGGAGGTATGAACCTCACAGAGCCAAATGGTAACAATAAGAATGTTTTAGATTAGTCAAACAAGAGATTTACAAGAGTGTTATGATAAAGAAGGATCTGAAGAAAATGAAATTGCTATAAATACATCAATTCACTCACTTTTTATTTTAATGGCATTTCATTCTATATCAAACACATCAAACCCTCAAAAAATAGTTGATGCCCACTTGAGATACTGGATCTCAATACATAGTCTATGACTGATCATGAATCAAGTTTGCTATTGACTAATGGATAAGATTGTAAATTATCTAGAGGATACAAGCCAAGTGAGTTAGTAGGAATGAAATGATGTAGATGATCCTATAACACTGCATTAATCTTCCTCCATAATGTAGAGATTCCTCTTTGAGTGAAAAGTAGACATACTCACTAGGGTGAAGGTTATGTAATAGGAGTAGAAGGTCAATTTCTTAATAGGACGTAGGACCTGATAGGACCTAAGTTCCCTAAAGCTCTGACACAACTTGTCAGAATTAAGAGCACACATGATTACCTTTGTATAAGCAACTTAAGATTGTGGAAATAACTAGAAGAAAAAATAACTATCAATGAGAAAACACATAGAATATGAGAGGCAACACACAATTGTATTCAACTCATTACAAAGGAAATTACAATAAAGAGATCACACTCTTCTTCCACCTCTGTGAGGCTTCCTCCTCAAGGGCTCCCAGTAATCTTCCCACCTGAGTAATCTTCTCTCATAGGTCACAACACATAGCTAACACAAGCTGTTGTTCACCTCATTGTGCTGCCTGTACAACCGAGTACGAACCGGTACTCCAAGTAGATCTCACCATGATCCTGCACCTTGATGTATTGTTGTCACCTTGGATCTTGCTCCCCCACCAATACTTTTCTGACCCTCACATACACACCTCCCTGTAGACCAACCTGATCTTACTTATCACATGTAGATCTCCACCATGATCCTGCAACACCTTGCATATCAACCCTGATCTTACATACATGAGGAATCCTACTTGATTCCACTATGGGAAGAACTCTCCAAGTTCTACACTTGAGTTCTACATAGTTCTTCATTTAACAATATAGCCCATGAGTCTATTATATAGATCTCATGCATACACTAATTTAGACAAGCGGCTCAAAGACTCGAACTAGTCTTTATCATGCAAACTCTCCGTTAACTTAACTGACTATTTGTCAACAGCAGTTCTGACTGCCACAGGTGACCGACATTGGTCCCTACCTGACTGGAGGTGACCAATGCCAACTGATCCCTACCAATGTTGGTTTCCTTCTGTGCTTCCCCTGACCGATGTCGGTTGTGGCCTATCGATGCCGGTGACTGTCATGCTCGAAAACCTCCCAGTTTGCATTAAGGTGAAGCTTTTAGCTGCACACCCTAATAGGTTCCCCCTTTGAAATAGAATATAAGAAAAAACAAGCCATTTTGGAAGAAATAATAGGATGTGTGGACTAGAGACTAGTCATATAGCCAATAAAGACTTCCACATCTCCAAGTATAACACATTTACAATGTTTAATGAATCAGAAAAAATGATTTTTTTGGCAAATAAAATTCTCATAATTTTAAAAAACTAACAAGTAGTAAAATTAGATAATCACTAAACCATATCAGTGCTCTGATACCATATCATAGCATTATCTAGGATCTCTAGTTCAAATAAATGCATATATTGATGATCAAAATTAAAACTATTGCATAAACATTACTGAGAGCAAGAAGAGAATATTACACAAAAAAGACAAAATATCCAACACACTCTATGTTAAATAGCTCACCCAAAGGATGTAAAAATATGATATTAATGTGTAGCTCTTCCATAAATGATCATAAAGGTATAGAATATGTGTGTAACTCCTAAGTCTGAGATGATGAATAAAGGCATAACATCCACTAGTCAATGATAATGAAAAAGAATAACCCCTTATGTCTAAATACACCTAAGAAAGATAACTAAAGAGAAGGAATAGCCCATGTGTGTAAGAATAATACAAATAATAAAATACAAGTAAAATAAATACCTACACTAATAGAGATGGGGGAGGAGAGAGCTCACAAGAAGGGGATTAGAGAGATAGATCCATTAGAGATAGTCAGAGTTGACTATATTAGAGACACTATACTTGTACTTTTATCTATGATAAATAATTGATGTATACATGATGTAGTTAGATGATATATGTTTGTACTTATGTCACTTGGTCAAAAACTAGATATTATTTACCTGATCTTTATGTTAGACATGATCATGATTATTGTACTTGATGTGACAAATAGACTTTATGATCATGATGTTAGCTAGCTTAGATGATTTGATCAGATAGATAGAGATGTAATTTATTACTAGCATTGATATGTGAACCATTTTGAAAATTTATTTATTATATTTCACTTGAAAATATACATCATAATCTATGAAGGATCATGTTAAAATTAATTTTTCAAAATGCATAATAATTTAGATTCAAAATGCAAATGTATACAACTTGAAAAAATATATGGATAATCAAGATTTAAATATACAACATAATGCACCTCAATATAATTCCGATACAAGTTAATCAAAATCATGATATGAATAATCAATAATTAAGTGTGAAACACAATGCACTAAATTAAGACAACCAAGTAATAAAATAATGGATCAATAAATAAATAAATAATCAGTGAAATCAAGATCAAATATATTCACTCACATTTAAAAATATTGATTAAAAAACCAAGAGTTATGTGGGAAGCAGAATGTAACAAGCTAAGGTACTTGATATTTCATTAATCATTCAATACAAGATAAATCAAGTAGACATTCCATTCAAAAAAACACAAGTAAAAGCAAGTAAACACTCCATTCATAAAATTATTGTGTGTGACAATAAGGCATTACTCTTTGAGACCAAGGGTATGATATAACAATCACTATCAAAGGGGGGAATACAAGAATAAGTAAGAGGTCACCCAGCTTACTCCAAATTGACTAAGCAAGTAGATGTTACCTACATAGTCCTATGGACACTAGATCCAACATAGAATTTAAGCGAAATGTAATTCTCTCAAGGATTTGGGATTGAATGAAAACTGATGATAAGTAAATATAATTGATTATATAGAAAACATAGGAATAGGGACTTGTAAAACAATGAGAGCATATAAAGAATAGTCTTTCCAAAATAGTAAAAAATATACTCACAAAACATTGAGAGGATGGGACAAGATATGGCCAAGCTAACCTAAGAACCCTGAGCACTACCTACATAGTCTAATTAGACTTTGATCCATTATAGTTTGACCAAAAATTGAGCACAACAAATGATAGGTATGATCCAATATAAGAACATAAACAATTGAATATAAAAGGGCTAAGCTCTCAAAATGGTAAGAGCATGGAATTTTAAGTTTAAAAATATCAATGGCATGGAAATTAACTTTCAAAATGGTAAGGGCATCAAAAATTAACTTGAAAAATAACAAGAGCATGAAAAGTTAGTCCCACTTTATGAAACATCATTTTTATGAGGAGATGAAAATCACCAATGAAATATGATAATATGTTCCACCTAAATACTAGAAACTATAAACCCAATTTGAGCAATAAGATGACAACTAATCAATTACGACATATTAGAGATGGGTACCTTATGGGAAAAACACCATTATTTAGTACTTTCTACACTTTTGAACATTTAGTATTTTTGGTATATTTCAAAATTTTAGGGATTTTAGAATATGTAAAATTTTTAGGGATTTTATAATATGATATGAATAAGGATATTTTGACTAGAGAATGTACAAAAATCAGAAAATATAGAAACACCTATCAAAGGGAAACTTAATCATGGGTGAGACTTCCAAATATGAACAAGAGACATGAACAAGGGGAACATTCAGATAGGAATAATTATATAGATACTAATCATCAATAGTGGATAATATGGTAAAACTTATTCATTATAACAATGAACTTGGGTGTGAATGGGTTGTATTGTGGAATGTGTACAAGAATTTACTAGGAGATCAAGGAAACAATACAAGTCTTACAAGTTGGTATGTTAGAACTTTTTATATGCATTTATAAATACACCAGATCTATAAATCAATCATATCTCATAAAATATAGATCCTACTTACACTTAGGATTAGGGATACATTAGATAATCATGAACATAACCAATATGTGGATCCACTAGACCCAATTAGGGGATCTCTTACTATAATAAGATCACTATGGAGGGTTTCAAAACCTGTAATCAAGTAAAATTATGCAATAATCCTAACTAAGTCCTCTATTTTCATATTCACTATATTAATAACAAGTAAAACAAAGAAATCTAATCTAGTTCTCACCAAATCTTGTGGCACAAAGTGGGGGTAATAAACAATAAAAGTAAAAATTCATAAAAGACATACACTCAAATCAATGTATATGGAATCCTAATGCATGGAAGAGAAGTATAAATACATATCTATCTACTATTACAAAGGATCAACAAAGTTAGGAATACTTACCTTTTAAGATGAACCTGTTAAGCCTCAATCTTTCTCTTCGCCAAGGTGCTTTATAATAGGTTTTTGTGGTATGTAAGGATGACAAGGATAAATCAGCTCTAGGATACATAACCTATCAATGCATATAAAAGACTTATCCATAATACAATATCTATATCTCCAAATAAAGTATGAAACCTTAAGCTTGCTCCTTAATTAGAATGGTGGATAAACATATGCACAATAACTCTTCCTTCTTCTCTTATCTAAATAATGGAAAAATGATATTGTATATATAGGTGGATTTAACCCTAAGCCCTTCGAAAAGTTTTAATTAACAAGGTTAATCCAATTGAAATAGTATTGCAATTATCAAAAACTCACTAGGTCATGGGCTAGGTCGACCAAGAGCTGACCTAGACCCTAAATGAGTTTCACCAATAAGAGTACAAGGTTACCCCAGTCAACCTAGTCATGTAAACTATCAAAAGGGGTTTTAGGTTAGGAAAAGGGGTACTAAGAGTGGAAAATGATTGGATAAATGTATAAGAGAGAATAATAAGATTATGGGAATGTTTTTTAAGAGACATGTGTGTAGATAACAAGTGGAAAAAGGGATAATAATCTTGTGAAGCACCAATGGTCTACCCACCCATTTTTTGGTGCACCCCTTAATATGTGTAATCAGAAAGATTAAGACTTGATGGGTTATTGAAATATAAAGAGCACTAATAATTGATATTTTTTTTGAAAATATTATATGTATACACATGCCTCACTCAAAGCTCATCACTTGTCATATAGGTGTAACATGGGATGGTGATTCGAGAATAGAACATGATGACACATACTGTTGATGCTAAGTAAAATGTAGTAATGAGAAAATAATATAAATGAAAAGACATAATTGAAAAACACATACATTTACTTACCTTAGTTTTTTAAATAAGGGAGACTACAAGATATGTGAAGGCATCTAATATGAGGAATATTTGGTGAACCTGTAGAGAATAGTTTAAAAAAGAGAAAAACATATTTTTTGTAATATAGGCATATAGTAGTGGAAATGATTATATACAACATCATGATTCCATAAATTTTTATGGTTTGAAAAATGAGTTAGTAAAAACAAAGATATGATCAAAACAAGGAATCTGATGGTAAATATTTAAAGGGTAAAGAATTATGAATAGTAATTTTAAATAGGGTGAAAAGAAAATTATTTGCTATTGTTTGACTATTTTGAGAAAAAATAGAGATCCAAGAGACCCAACAAAAGCCAAAAGTGCTAATATGGTGAGGAGATGATAGCTAAGATGATGAAGATTCTTAGTGGCCGTAATAGGTGCAACACAGGTAGGCAATTAAGAATTTCAAATTTGTTTTGAGTATTTCATTTAAAATTAAGTATTCTATAGAAATTTTTAAATTAGACCAATTATAAAAATTGAAATGAACTCCAAGAAGTTATTAAGGGAACTAAAGGCTAAATGGGGAACTTAGTTTGAAAGGGATCAAAGAAATAAGCATCAAAGGTATTTAATATAAGAGGTCAAAAGGTTGATAGTTTGAAAGAACTAGGTCGACCTAGTTGACCTAGTAGGTTGAAATTCAGGCTTTAACATGGTCGACTTAGTTAGTATGGGTAAACTTAGTACCCCTTGGTCAATGTAGTTGATTAAGTCAAATTTATGACTAAGTACTAAGGGGGAAAATGAAAGGGTCAACTTAAATGATTAAGTCCAAATGGTTGACCTAGTATTATTAGGTCAACTTAGTATGTTACTAAGTGGTTGGTTTAGTTATAAATGTAGGAAACTGGCCAAAATAGTACTTTTAAGGCCCAAGGTTCTTGATTGAGTATTGAGATGTCCAATTAGGCTAAAAATAGGTAAAATTGATAAGAAATGAATATATTAAAGCAAATTAGTTTTTCTTTTGTTATTTTAAAAAGAATGTATTTTTATTATAAGTGATATGGAGGTTTAATACATCTTTTATTATTTGATGGTTGTAGGGGCACTAGAGGTTTTAGTGATTGGTGGACACCTATTGGATACCAGATTTACTAGAGTTCTTGACAGAGGTAGACTGAGCTAGATTTGTTTTATTAGGCTTAAGAGGCATCATAGAGATGTGATGAGTTCCACCAAGTGTTTATCAAAGGGTCATGTTATTGAGAGCTTGGAAACATTGACCAATAATTTTAGGTGGATTGTGGATGGGGATACTATAGAGGTTGGTATCATAATGGAGGATGTCCATATATTACTTGGACTTCCTATAAGAGGGATGATGGTGATCATATGGATACCAGATGATCAAGAGGAGAGATGAGCATTAACCTGATAGATGACTTAATCAAATATGATTTACTTAGGATTGAGGGTGAGTCCATATATTACATAGATTATAGATATTTGGAAGGTTGTGATAGGACTTGTGATAACATGAGTGTTGTGTCATAAGTTAGATAATAAGGTACCACTATATGTGATATCCTTATATTAGTTAATATTAGAGTAGGGGCACTCTATAACTTGGGTTATGTCATCTAGGTTCAACTCATAC
This sequence comes from Torreya grandis, assembly GCA_037957365.1. NCBI lineage: Eukaryota > Viridiplantae > Streptophyta > Pinopsida > Cupressales > Taxaceae > Torreya > Torreya grandis. The sequence continues at coordinate 571,137 of JARHVA010003548.1, read as the reverse complement.
ATGATATGTATCAGATGTTGTATAGAGGGTAGAAGACCATGCCAATAGTGGTATTAATAAGCTCTTGGATATATGAGAGGTTCTTGATGTACTGACTATAGACATCCAATTCTTAACACTATTGTCTTGAAATTGTCAGTCTTACTTAAAATTTATGAAAATACACTATTAAGGCCAAAATCACTTAAATATGCTAAATGGTTCAAGCTTTTTGTATGCAAGAGTTGATTTAGGCTTATGTATCCCTAAATGGGGTAATGCATTTTATGTGATTATTAACTTTTCTGAAATTGTTTTGAGTCAAAATGATGAAAATGCATTCTGGTGCTCTAAATCACTCTTTTCTCAAAATTTTGAGGCACACAACATGTTCATGTGTTATTTTGTGTCAATGTCCTAAATGGGATATTTATCCATATGTAATTAAAATCACCTTCTAATTCCTCTCTAATCAAATTATGACCTAGTGATATGACATTTTGACTAGTTTGATTAATAGTGTGTAACTAATTTCCAAAGAATTACTTAAAACTTGATTAATCTCACTTAGGAAAATTAATTTAAATTAAGTGGTTATGTGTAAATTCCATGAAAGTTATTGAGTATATTTTAGTTGGAAATTGATTCCTATTATCTATATCATAAAATTACATAATTTTTGGGGTGGCATCCATAAGCCATAAATGTAACAAATATCAAGTTTAAGGCCTCCCATGCTTCTTTAATGTCCCTTCCTTCCAAATATTTATGAAGGTATCTATGGATTAATTATAAAAAAGATGGATTAATCCATAGCCACACATCTTGATCACAAGATGGATGATCATGGTTGATAAATTCAAAAATATATAAATAGGAGGGCCAAGGACACCATTTTAAAGCTTCATTTGTGTAAATTCATTATGTATAATTCTCTCCATAAGCCATTTACTAGTGGTGTTTATTATGATTAATTTTTAATAGGATAGCTTCATTGATATGTATAACATTGATTTCATATTTTGAGCCTAGTGTAGACACCGTAAACGTGTCTGCACCTTGGTTCTCCCCCTTGGCCCTTTCTCCCACCTAGTCCTCCTTGGTCCCTAACCCACCTAGGTCTTATTAATTAGAAATTAACATCTGTTTTTAATTAAATAAGGCCCCCTTTCCACCCTACCCTTGCCACCTTGGATCCTCCCTTGAATCCCTCCACCTTCCCCCTAGCATTTATTAGGCCAAATCTCACCATTATATCCCCCCTCGTCCATTTTGGCATCCTCGTGACTGTTCTGCCCATGACCCCTCGCTCGGCGGCGTGCAAGAGTGGGCAGAGGCTATTTTTAACCTCTGTGCCCATCCTGCGACCGCCGACGTCGGCGACCCTTCGGCTGACGTCGGCGAAACTGCCGACGTCGACAGCCTTCATTATCCCCTTCTGCATCCGTTGCACCCCCTGGACTCTTGAGCTCGAAAACGGATTCTCTTGACGCTTTGGCTCTGATCTCTCCTCTGTCTTGACCTCGTGCAATAGCAGCAATAGGTGAAAAGGCCCTGGATCAACATCTTCTCCTTGCAGCAACTCTTCTGTGGCTCCAGCAACATCTTCTTCTCTCTTCATTCAGCAAGCTAAAGGTAAGCTAGTCTGGTTTTTTATTTCATTTTATTCATTCATCTATATTCTATTGTCTTTTGCTCCCTTTGTCCTTCCCCCTTGAGAGGCTGCAAAGCCTTCTCAAGCCCCCTCCTCTGTGAATCCTCCTCTTCCCTGTCCTCTGTGTCTCTTTCAACTTCCTCACCCCTCTGCCAAAAAGACCTTGCAACAGGTACCCAACCCGAACCAGACCACTCCCCAATCCATCCAAACTTGTCCCCATTCAGTCTCAGACCCGTCCGCAGTCCAGCAAGCAACCCAGACCCGACTACAGGCCACAACCCCGACCGACGCCGGTCACTTCCCCAACCGACGTCGGCCGGATAGCCGACGCCGGCAGATCAGATAACCGACGCCGGTGACATTTCCGACCTCGGCGACTGTCTTCAGCCCAACAACTCTTTCAGGTAATCATTTTGTTTTCTTCTTTCCTTTCTACTTCCTTTGTCATTTCTATATTCTGGCATTCTATCTTTTATCAGTCACTTATTTCATCAAAACAGTGGGTTGACCTCCCTTAAGGAAGTTTTTACACTTCTGGGAACAAGCCTTTTGCTTGGCAACCCACTGCCTATCTGTCTAACATTTTTCTTGTCCTAGTTTCCTTTTTTTCTTGCAGGTGTCATTCCTCCACAGCCAAAGAGGAGTGCTCACAAACGTCTAGATTTACGGTGCGCAATCTTTAGTCCAGGTACTTCCAAGCCTTGTCCATTACTTTCTTTTAGTTTCTTTCTTTTTAGTCTGAAAAGCGAACTTTGAGGTAGAAACATCTCTGGCACGCCCGGTGGGATGCTAGGTTCCTCCTAGGTTCCTTTTTCTTTTTCATTCATTTAGGTGCATTTAGGCTCCTTTCTTCTTGTCTCTTTCTTCTATTCCAAATGACACTATAAGCAGGACTAAAATGAATCCTTCTTACCTTTCTTCCTTGCATTCTAGACTAGTCTATCATACTCTCGTCCCTTTCTCCATCTTGTCTTCATAACAACATCACATTTCGACTTGGGCATTAAAACATATTGCACTTTCATTTCTGCTTGTGCTTGCATTAGTCCACATCTAGTAACTTAGGCGCATATTGAATGAACTGTAGACACTTGATGTTACACTACCGAATCACATGCACTAAAACACACATAAAACATACCTGAGACAAGGCCCGACTGGGATTTCATCACCCAGCGGATACCTTACCCGTCCCGGTGACCCTACTTGGATTTCATCACCAAGGGGGAAGCCCACTCCGTTCTCTGGTGGAGGATAAACTCTAGGCGAGGTATATCTTGGCTAAGCGAGACCAGCTAACCACTGGAATCGTGAAGTGAGGGGAGCTTGCTCCTTAGCACCAGGCCACGTACCAGACCCTAACACAGATCTTTGAGCACCTAAAACAACACCCGGAACCATCTTTAGGCTGCCTTCTTCTAGGACCCATTTTTCAGCCAATCTCCCCAAACATTCATCTAAGGCATAAGCCACAAGTTTCTAAGGTTAATTCCTAGGATTTATCGCTTAGGCTTGTCTGTCTTTCTCTATTTTCCTCTTCTCATCTGTTTGTTTGAGTGTGTGAGGATGCTTTCTTCTTTGTTTTTCCAAGAACCTTTTGGCTCTCTGGAAAACACAGTGACCGACATCGGTTCTGCCACCGACGTCGGCCTTCCCCTATCACCGGCATCGGTTCTGATACCGACGTCGGCTTCATTGTTACCGGCATCGGTTATCTGACCGACGCCGGCCTCATTTCCTACCGACATCGGTTTTCCAACCGACGTCGGTCTCTGTCACTATCCTTTTTTTTCAAAACCAGCAACCTGAAGCCTGTCTTTTCTCTGTCAAAGACTCCATCCTGATTTTCTGGAACCGAGCAACACAGTTCCTGAGACCTGAACCTTCTTTGCCTTGCATGGTTTTGACTCGTAGCCAAGCCAAAGCTCTTGTCAACCACGCTAGCCGTCAACCACTTCCGTCCACCCCATCCGTGACCAAGCCTACAATGGAGTTCAACTCGGAGACCGAAAGAACTCCCATTCGTCTAACCCCACCGCAGACTCCCATTGTCCAAGAAGGGGACCAGGACTTCGAACGATTCTTGGACCTCAACGTCAAGGCCTTGCAACATTATCTCGCGCATAGCCGAATGCGAGACTCCTTGGGCAATCCAATCTACGGAATGCCAACCTCCCTTATCGCGACTACGGCTATATCGACAGCATCCGTAGTTCAACCTTCGGACACCCAAGCCATCACTTTGACCACTGACCAGACTTTGACCAATCCCCCAGGTGTGGCCTCTCCCTCTATCATTGGGCCCACTTCCACCGGGGTTCCAGCCTCTTGTCAACCTCAACCCGCTCAACCGCTATCCACTCCATTTCAAAACCTTGTTGTCTCTATCCCGCCTACCCTGGCCCCTATCAACACCAGGGTGGCTTCTTACCCCTTGGCCCCCGTTACCACAGTCCAGCCTCTCGTGGCAACAATGGGCCCAACTATGTCTTCTAACCAACCACCTTTAGCATCCACCTCTGCCCTTGCGATTAGTCATCCGTACATTCTACAACCGACTATGTCGCTCGCCTCCTCTAACCTCTTCCAAGCGCCCTACAACTTAGGGGGCGCGCAACCCGTCAATCCGTCGGCAGACATCATCAAGATGCTGATGGACAAGATGACCAGTCTTGAGACCTCTGTTTCTAGCTCGCGCAACACTCTTTCATACGAGCAGATCTGTAACGAGCCCATTCATCCTTCCGTCCCAATCAGACCATATCCTAGCCAGTGGGAGCTTCCGAAGTTTTCTCGCTTTCAAAACAAGGAAGACCCCCAACAACACTTGCGGGCATTCAGACACGCCTGCTACCTCATTGGCCATGACGATGCGTTACTCTTACGCACCTTTCCTATGTCTCTCTCGGGTGCTGCACTTGACTGGTACAGCTCCCTTCCTAGCCATTCTCTCTTCTCATTCACACAATTGGCTCAGCTATTCCTCGATCACTTTTCCATCAACATAACCAAGAAAGTCTCAATCACGGACCTCTATTCTATTCGGCAATTCGAGGACGAGTCCATAGCCGACTTCGTTGCTCGATGGAGAGGCCTTATCAACCAACTCTCCTTTTCCTTGCCCCAGGCTGAGCTTATTGAACTCTTTTCTCAAGCCTGTGCCCGACATATCTCTTCCACCCTGAGGGTTCAAACCTTCCGCACTTTTGATGAGGCCTTCACGATGGCCCGCAAACTAGAGTTGCGTGCCATCGAGGAGAACAAAGTCAAGTTGCGGAGTAAGAATCCCAGCTCTAAGGCCAATGACTCTTCCTCTGCCAAGCCATCATCATCCAATTCTAAATCCAAGGCTTCAGCTAATGCCGTGGTTGTCAGACCTTCATCTTCTTCGACCAATCAGCCTGAGCCCTCTACATCTCAGAGCGCTACTCGGCAATTCCAGCAAAGATACATGCAGCGACGATATACTCCTCTCGGAGAATCATATGCGTCTGTGCTGGAAAAGCTTCTTAAACAGGGGGCCCTCAATCTCCCTCAAGCCCGACCTCCATCGCAATTTGATCCCTCACACGCCATCCCCACGTGGTATAGGGAGCATGACTTCTGCAGCTTCCACCGTGTTAAGGGCCATGACACGGAGAACTGCAAAACTTTTAAGAACATAATACAAGACATGCTCGAAAAGGGGGATCTCATCTTAGACAATCCAAATGCACCCCCTAATCAGGCCATCGACATCTTTAAACAACCTTTCCCCAATCATCCGCCAACTCAGAACAACGTCCAGACCTTAATTGACGACAATCATGAGCACAACGTTCGAACAGTCAATACGGTCTCCCCTTTCGTCCCCAATCAACCTCTTGAGGTTAGTCCATCAATCAGTCCATCACATGTGGATGAACCTCTCTCCCCGGCTAGTTCTCCATTGACCTCTCTCATCTTGGAGGATGCCTCGGCCTTACCTGCACCTCCGGTCTCACCATCCCCCGTTCTATTGCCTATGGAGGACCCGACCCTTCTTACTCCTCAGCTGCAAGTGGAGGGCCCCGTCATCCCTGCCCTTTCCCCACTGGAGGAGCCTCGCTCCCCAGTTTCTTCTCCACCCAGGGAAGAACCTGTTCCTCCTTCGTCCTCATCTAAATCTGTCATGACTTCACCATACCCTGCGTCTAAGACCACTACACCCGTCTCGTCTTCAACCTCGCAACCATCAACATCTTCCTCTCAGCCATTTTCCCAGTTAGTGGAGAAGATTGAACTTCTCCCTCCGTGGAAAGTGATGCCTCAGGTGTTGTGGGAGCATCTTAAAGCCCTTCAACATACTCGTGCCCTCTCATCACATGCCGCTAATCCTCCTAAGGCGGAATCTCGTCAGACTCTTGACAAAGACCAGACTCTCAAACCTCAACCAAACCCGTCCAAACCAAAGCCTGTGTCTATCTCGTCCAAACCCATCGAGTCATTTGGCGTTCATCCTGTCTCCACCCTCACTCACCCGCAAGTGAAGGTGGACCTAGGCCAGACCTCGACCAGCAGTACTCTTCCAACCAAGTCAAAAAAGACTGCTAGACCACAGAAACGAACGCCTCCTTCTCCGTCACCGTTGCCATCTATTTTGGGCCCCCATCCTTCGACCTTGGCTGGCATCCTTCCCACTCCGACCTTCAACCAAAACTCGTTGCCTCCTTTGCTTCCTCTGCCTACCTCCAGTCGTCCCTCTCCTAAAAAGGCATTCTCAATCACCAGGCCAGAGCCATCTCCATCTGTCACCGCGCCATCAACCCATAAGGTGGTACGGAAACCTCTTCTAACCTCGCCTAAGTGAAAGTCACCAACCTCATGCATATCAAATAGCACGGACCCTCTATTGGGCTCATACTCGTCAATATTGCGCTGACTTCTCCAGACTTCCGACATAACCCTTCCGCCCATCAAGCCTTTCCAACCTCTCGGGTCCAAGCCCTCCTGGTTCGACGATACAAAAATTTGCTTATATCATCGTACACCAGGGCACGACACCGAGACTTGCTGTGCCCTCAAGGCCGTCATCCGCCGCCATATGGAGAAGGACACTCTTCTCCTTGAGGACACTCTTGACCAGACCCCGACTCCTTCCTGTCCAACTTCTTCAAACACGTCAACATCTCACCAGCAAAACATGACCCCTTCTTCGCCTCCCATTTTCAAAATCAATGCCATCCGTATAACCACTAGGTCGCAGCAGGACAAGGCTAAAGCAAAAGCTGCCATTCCTTGGACCTATCCCTTCGTCAAGCCACCCCTTGCGCCCAAGCCTAAAATTTCTATCCTTGGCGCGTCCCAACCTTCTTCATCTTCCTCTTCTGGATCAATTCACAACTCCATGCTGAAGCAGCTTCACCAGACACCAGTGAAGATGTCTCTTTACGACCTTATCCAAACTTCACCTCAGCACCGTCAAGCCCTTATCCAAGCCTTGCAGGCAGCGGAGGTCCAACTCGAGGACCCCCAACCACTCCCTGCCCTCGTCCATTCTTTATCTCCTGTCAACTCCATCACATTCATCGATTCTGAGATTCCCACATCTAACACGGAAGATCAGGACGCCGCCCTCTTCATCACTACCTATGTCGATCGAACATGCATCAAACGTGTTATGATCGACGGCGGCGCTAGCATCAACATAATCTCTACCCACGCCTTTGATCAGCTGGCTCTTTCCAAGAACTGTGTCTCCAAAATTGACGCGATCTTATGCTCTTTCAACGACACCACCGCCACGACCATTGGCACAGTCATCCTCCACATTCGCGTAGGCCCACGCACAGTCTCGGAGCTCTTCTATATCATCGAAGGAGAGTTTCAATACAACCTTTTACTGGGCCGACCTTGGATCCGTGCCATGGCCTGTATCCCCTCCACCCTACACCGTTGTGTGAAGTTTGAGCATGACGGGCAAGTCCACACCATTCCCGCTGACCCTTCACCCTTCAAGACTTGTAACACCACCTATCGTCCTAACGACATCCTCATTCCCATCAAGCCGTCCACTCCGGCACCGCCTCCATCTGCGGAAGCTTCGACCAGTTCACAATCGGTGGTTGCCCTCACCCCTCCTCTTCAAGCGCCGACCAAGGACCCCATGGAAGACATCTTCTAACGACTATCACTTGGGGAATACCGCTTGTTGACCCTCGACATGTTCCAAACTCCACAAGAGTATGGATGCCTTCACCTCAGTCCTAGTTACGACCCTCGAATCAGGACGGTCTTACCTTATGGTCCTCCTCACTTCCAAACCAACTTTGTCTATGGGGGGCTTAATCAAGCCCCTACCTACGGCACTTCTCTTTCTTCACCCCAACTTTTCACATTTGATTTCTCATTTCTTGGCAACCCCGCCTTTGCACACACTTACCTTCACAGGTGTGCATGGAAGGGTTTTGGTTTTGGACGTTATGAGCAGGGCTCCCATCAGCCCATCGAGCCGCTCAATGATCACGATGCCAAGAAATGGTATGGCCTGAGATATCATGACCCCACTCAGGCTCCTTCTGACCTTTGTCCCAAACCAACCATTGACCAATCTCTTTCAGACTCGCCCATTTCTCCTTCGTCACCTACGGAGTCGGTGGTTTCCATCCCTCCTAGTTTTTTTTTTCCATAAACACCATCCGCCTGGAACCCCTGACCTATCAGCTCAATGGGGTGCCCAGGTATCTCCCTCTCATCTTTCCTAGCATGGTAGAGGATGAGTCGGCAACCATTCACACTGTCCACTGCGTTGACGATGACGCCATCCTTTCCTACATGGGTGCCAATGACTCTTTTGTCCAGCGTTTCCTCCCTTCCGAGACCCAGGTTATGTTAAATGAATCCACCATTGACATCAACCTCCCTTCTTCTTCCGATGTTCCTCACGTCTTAAAGATTGGCCAATCTTTAGACACTCAGGAGCAGCTTGACTATGCCCAGTTCCTTTCCAACCATAGCAAGGCCTTTGCCTGGACTTACAGCGACATGCCTGGCATCGACCCTACCATTGCTACCCATAACATTGTCACCAAACCAGAGGCTAAGCCTATTAGGCAGAAGCTTCGAAAGATGCATCCTCACGTTGCGCTTCTTATCAAAGAGGAGCTTCAGCGCCTTCTTTCTGTCTCCTTCATCCAACCCATCGATTATCCACAGTGGGTCTCTAACATCGTCCCAGTTACTAAAGCAACTGGGGGGATTCGGATCTGCACAGACTATCGCGACCTTAACCTAGCCTGTCCCAAAGACGACTTTCCTCTTCCTAACATTGACCAGCTTGTTGATCTCATGGCCGGCCATGAGATGCTATCTCTCATGGACGGGTTTTCAGGATACAATCAAATCCTGATCGCACCGGAAGACCAGCACAAGACTACCTTTATCACCCCATGGGGGACTTTCTGCTATCGAGTCATGCCTTTCAGCCTAAAAAATGCTGGTGCCACTTATCAGCGCGCCATGACTTACATTTTCCACGATCTCCTCCACAAAATCATGGAGGACTATGTGGATGACCTTCTCGGCAAGTCCAAGCTCCGCCGCGACCACTTGACCATTCTCACAATCATCTTCTCTCGTCTCCTTCAATACAATGTCCGCCTCAACCCCAAGAAGTGTGTCTTTGGGGTCCTCTCAGGCAAACTTCTCGGCTTCATCATTTCTTTCCGTGGTATCGAGATAGATCCCGCCAAGATCCGCGCTATTCTCGAAATGCCGCCCTCGACCAATCTCAAGCAGCTTCGCAGTCTACAAGGGAAGCTCCAGTCCATTTGCCGTTTCATCTCGCAACTTTCAGATCGCTGCCAACCTTTTCATCACCTCCTTAAGAAGGACATCTCCTTTAAGTGGGATGAGAACTGTCAAGAGGCTTTTGAGGCCCTCAAAGGCTATTTGGTCTCTCCACCGATCCTCATTCCACCTAAGGACGACCAACCCTTCTACCTTTATATCTCTGCTACCAACCATTTGTTAGGTGCCATGATCGCGCACCGAGACGAGCATCATCGCGAGCAAGCAGTTTACTACATCAGCCGAACACTGGTCGACTATGAAACTCGGTATACTCATACCGAGAAACTCTGTTTGGCATTAGTCTTTTCTGCTACCAAGCTCTGCCACTATCTTCTCAACCACAAAACCTTTGTCGTCACTCACACTGACCCTCTCAAGTACATGCACTCCAAGCCATACCAGAATCAACGTATGGCTCGGTGGCTCATGCTGCTTGCTGAGTTTGACTTCGAATTCATCCAACAGAAATCTATCAAGGGGCAAACCATTGCTGACCAACTGGTAGATGCCCCTCTTCCCGACAACCTACCTTCACACTGTGAGTTCCCTGACGAGTCTATCGCCACACTTTCCACCGATGACACTGTCTACCAGATGACTATGTTCTTTGACGGCTCCAAATGTCAACTCGGTGGGGGTGCGGGGGTCATCCTCATCCCACTCGATGGGGAGCCCTTGCCTCTATCTTTCAAGCTTGACTTCGATTGTACCAATAATATGGCTGAATATGAGGCCTTAATTTTGGGACTTCAGACTGCTCTTTCTCTCCACATCAAGTCTATCAACATCTTCGGCGACTCACAGCTCATCGTTAATCGAGTTAACGGTTCATATCTCTGTAAAAATGAAGTTTTACAGAGGTATAAGAATCGTGCTGACACTCTTTTGGCATCTTTCGACCATTACCTCTTACAGACTGTTCCACGCTCTACGAACAAGTTTGCCGACACCATGGCTTCTCTTGCTTCGCATATCCCGTCTTCATCATCATCATCCCGCCTTTTTGTCACAGTGCATCGCATACCCTTGCCTTCATACATCTCTCCTCACATCGACCATATCAATACTATCAATTCTAGCCCACAAGATGACTGGTATAAGCAACTTGTGGACTACTTGTCTCTTTCTATCACTCCGCCCAACCTCTCTAGCAATGCGCGACGAGCTTTCATCAAGCGCACAGCTCGCTATACCATGCTAGGGGGCCTTCTCTATAAACGAGGCTTCGACGGCCTCCTTCTTTGTTGTCTAACCTCCACTGAAGCTCCTCAAGCCATAAAGCAAGTCCACGACAAGATTTGTGGTGGACACTTCAGTGGAAACTCGGTTGCCAAGCGCCTCCTTCGCCTGGGTTATTATTGGCCCACCCTTCATCAAGACTGTAGCGATTATGTTCGGCATTGCATCAAGTGTCAGCAGCACTCTAACCTGCTTCATCTCCCCAGTCACACCTTGCAAGTCGCTCAAGATTTTTGGCCTTTCTCTCAGTGGGGCTTGGATCTCATCGGTGAGATCAACCCTCACTCGTCTCTTCGTCATCAGTCCATCATCACTGCCACTGAGTATTTCACCAAGTGGGTGGAAGCCATTCCTCTCGTCTCCACAAAAGCCGACAAAATTGTCGACTTCATCAGTAGCCACATCATTTGTCATTTTGGTGTCCCTCACAAAATCATCACCGACAACGGCAAGTCCTTCAAAAACAAGACTGTCCAAAAACTATGCGACTCATTTGGCATCAAACTCAGCTTTTCTTCGCCTTACTACCCACAAGCAAATGGGCAGGCCGAGGCTTCCAACAAAATTCTCACCAAAATTCTCATGAAGGTGGTCGACGATACAGGAAGGGATTGGCACGTTCATATCCCCTTCGCTTTGTGGGCCTACCGCACTAGCATCCGAACCTCTACGGGTGCTACCCCCTTTTCTCTCGTGTACAGAACAGAGGCTGTCTTACCTCTCAAGGTACAGATCCCGTCTCTCCGCATCTCCCTGCATGACATTCTCTCCAACGACGACTTTCGTCAAGATCGCTTAGCTCAACTTGAGTTACTCGATGAGCGTCGTCTTGCTGCCCTTAATCATCTCCATGTCTACCAAAGTCGCATAAAGCGGGCCTACGACAAAAATCTGCGAGAATGAGATTTTAACATCAGAGACCTCATCCTCAAAGAGAATCAACACGTGACCAATATGGAGTGAAGTAAATGAGGTAAATTCGCCCCCAATTGGCTTGGACCTTTTATCATCACGCACAAGTATGGGTCAGGGACTTATCGTCTGTCTTCCCTCGACGGACGGCCAGAACTTGAGCCTCTTAATGCGTTGCATCTTCGACCTTTCTTCTGTTAGTCGAGTACTCGTCTACTTGACATGTAACTTGAGCTCGTCCCTTGAGCAATCCTTGTCCTCTTAATCTTCATCCCTTTCAACCCTATTCCCCTTTAACAAGTCCTCTACAACCCTTTTAGGATGCAGTGATGCTTTGTCCTAATAAAAAGGGGTGTCCTTGAGCTTCTACAGTCTTGTCCGTGACTCTCATTCCTATCAATAAATCCAAATCAAGATGTCAAAACATATCCATGGTCACTAAATCAAGTCAAATCAAAAAGACAGACTGATCCCTCGAAGGACAGCTGTACTATCATTGCTGTATTACTAGACTGATCCCTTGAAGGACAGCTAGGCCAACTTTTCAAACATTATTAAGAAAAAATATAGACCACTCCCTCGAAGGATGGCTATGACTACTCTGGCAATAAACAACACTTTTCTTATAAGCTTCCCGCATCGATCAGCTTCGCAACATGACCATTACATCAAGTGACATCTCTATGCAGGCTTCCCGCATCGATCAGCCTGACTCAAAAAAAAAAAAAAAAAACGAGTCACGGACATTGGCTTGTAGTTGTCTCAGGGTCTCCTATAAAAGGGGCAAGGTTATTCCTGCTCTTAAACTGGGTTACCCTATCCTCCTTCTATCACCGGCTCAAGGGACTTCGAGCTCACTTTAATGTCAAAGTGATTCAATTACCGTTCTAACTCAACACTGGTCAACGACGCAATGCATGAACGGGGCTTTTGTTCTAATAACCCCCTATCTATGCTTCCTTTCTGGTCCTTGTCAATGAAAGAGCAATTTGCCTTTCACCTTTTCTCTACACTTTGGTCACGCTTTGGCCACGTCAATTATCGACTCATCCTTAAACCCAGCCAACTTCAACATTTTTTTTCAACCCAGCCTCGACATTTTCAACATGACATCAGGCATCATCCTTGTCCTTTTCGCATAGTTTCTATGGACACCAATACACATGGAAACTACCGACTAGACCCAATTTATGTTAAGCATAAACCAATACTTGCTGAAGCATAAATAGACCTTCTATTCATTTCTAGCATACATCCATCACGACTATGGAAACTTGCTAGGGATGAAAGACTCTCGACCACTTCTACAGAAGACACCATCTGTAGTATCCTTTTATCCTCATCTTTTTATCCTCATCATTTCGACGCTTGACCACATCCAATCATCGACCATTTTGACCCTCGCAGTCCAAACTACATTGGTCTGAGGCCCTACGACCAGGGCTATGTAGGCAGCACTCAGATAGCACATCTTCTGAGGTTAGCTCGACCACCCCCATTTGTTCATCTCTATGATGGACAAACCTTCTCTTCTTTGACTCTTATCACACCCAACTTCGTCAACTTTGACCAAGACCAATCATTCCCTTTGATCAAGACCAATCATTTCCTTTGACCAAGACCAATCATAGACCTTTGACCAAGACCAATCATTTCCTTTGACCAAGACCAATCATAGACCTTTGACCAAGACCAATCATCGACTTTGACCAAGACCTATCAATCCCTCTGACCCTCCCTCCCTTTTAGGGAGAACTACATCAGCCTGAGGCCCTGTCACCAGGGCTATGTAGGCAGCACTCAGTTGACATGGGGTCTTCTGGGGTTAGCTCGACCGCATCCTTTCGTCTATCCATCCTTTTGACCAATGACCATTGGCGATCATGCCTATCTCCTTCGACCTCGACCACTTCCAAGCCAATGTTGCCTTGGTTGTTTTTGCGTGTATGCTATTCCATGGCTGGTTAGCAGAATTGTCTGCAGACCTTTTTTAACCCTTCACAAGTATAGGATCGCGAGCCAGTTGATCCCTACTACTTGTGACTTTTTCGTGTTTCTGGGAGCACTTCCTGAGCCCTGGATACCTGGGACACGATGACCATTTGGAGCTTCAGCTTAGATTGAGTGACCCGATCAGCAGACGACTAAATGCTGGGGCCTGGTTACTTCAATTTTGGCACTCCTTGACCCTTGACCATGCGACAATTTGACCTGACCCTCTCGTGAAGTGGACTACGTGCAATCCCGACTATGGCAGCGTTTTCACTCACTCTCTTCTATCCATTTCTCTATCAAATCGACACTCGATCTTCGGTTCCCTTCTCTCGACTATCGCTTTGAGGGGGGGAACACCTCATCCTTTTTTTCTAGGGCAACCAACTCCTGTTTTGTCTTGCAGTTCGTCTAGAACAACCAACAAGACAAAAAGGGGCAAATGTAGACACCGCAAACGTGTCTGCACCTTGGTTCTCCCCCTTGGCCCTTTCTCCCACCTAGTCCTCCTTGGTCCCTAACCCACCTAGGTCTTATTAATTAGAAATTAACATCTATTTTTAATTAAATAAGGCCCCCTTTCCACCCTACCCTTGCCACCTTGGATCCTCCCTTGAATCCCTCCACCTTCCCCCTAGCATTTATTAGGCCAAATCTCACCATTATATCCCCCCTCATCCATTTTGGCATCCTCGTGACCGTTCTGCCCATGACCCCTCGCTCGGCGGCATGCAAGAGTGGGCAGAGGCTATTTTTAGCCTCTGTGCCCATCCTGCGACCGTCGACATCGGTGAAACTGCTGGTGTCGGCAGCCTTCATTATCCCCTTCTGCATCCGTTGCACCCCCTGGACTCTTGAGCTCGAAAACGGATTCTCCTGACGCTTTGGCTCTGATCTCTCCTCTGTCTTGACCTCGTGCAATAGCAGCAACAGGTGAAAAGGCCCTGGATTAGCATCTTCTCCTTGCAACAACTCTTCTGTGGCTCCAGCAACATCTTCTTCTCTCTTCATTCAGCAAGCTAAAGGTAAGCTAGTCTGGTTTTTTTATTTCATTTTATTCATTCATCTATATTCTATTGTCTTTTGCTCCCTCTGTCCTTCCCCCTTGAGAGGCTACAAAGCCTTCTCAGGCCCCCTCCTCTGTGAATCCTCCTCTTCCCTGTCCTCTGTGTCTCTTTCAACTTCCTCACCCCTCTGCCAAAAAGACCTTGCAACAGGTACCCAACCCGAACCAGACCACTCCCCAATCCATCCAAACTTGTCCCCGTTCAGTCTCAGACCCGTTCGCAGTCCAGCAAGCAACCCAGACCCGACTACAGGCCATAACCCCGACCGACGCCGGTCACTTCCCCAACCGACGTCGGCCGGATAGCCGACGCCGGTAGATCAGATAACCGACGCCGGCGACATTTCCGACCTCGGCGACTGTCTTCAGCCCAACAACTCTTTCAGGTAATCATTTTGTTTTCTTCTTTCCTTTCTACTTCCTTTGTCATTTCTGTATTCTGGCATTCTATCTTTTATCAGTCACTTATTTCATCAAAACAGTGGGTTGACCTCCCTTAAGGAAGTTTTTACACTTCTGGGAACAAGCCTTTTGCTTGGCAACCCACTGCCTATCTGTCTAACGTTTTTCTTGTCCTAGTTTCCTTTTTTTCTTGCAGGTGTCATTCCTCCACAGCCAAAGAGGAGTGCTCACAAACGTCTGGATTTACGGTGTGCAATCTTTAGTCCAGGTACTTCCAAGCCTTGTCCATTACTTTCTTTTAGTTTCTTTCTTTTTAGTCTGAAAAGCGAACTTTGAGGTAGAAACACCTAGTTTCATTGGTGATCTTGAGATGATGGAGGAGTTTTGGCTTACATCATTGACAAAGATTTGAGTACCAAATCAAGGGGAAAATCATGTTTTGAGTTGTACTTGGGTGATGGGATGATCTTAGGAAGGTATTATGTAATTATTTATTTCATTTTATCTTAATTATCATTTTCCAAACCTTATGGAAGGAGAAGTATTAGCTTGTTGTGTTATTATGTATTTTTCTTAAGCTTTCATGACTAATGCTTGATCTAACCATATTTTTAATCAATATCTAGATCTTGGCATGCCCAGTGGGACCACACATCCATTTCAAGCAAGGAGAAACTTTGGAATTCTTATGAAATATAAAATGTGCTTAAAAATCCTTAAAAACTAGTTCTTATCATTACTTTTCCATATTTTGATGTTTTTTATTGACATACAGGAAACACAATGACCGACATTGGTTTTGTGTAACTGGCATCAGTCCTACCTAATCGACATCAATGCTATTGTAGGGAAAAACATAGTTAAAAATACATTATATATATTTATTACAAATTATAGGTTATCATTTTGAGTTTTTAAGTCTCTATCTGAACATTATATTTCATAATCCAGAACTTGACTAGAGATTTTATTCTATTTTAGGCTAACAAGTGTTTTTTGTGAAAAATAATTTTTACCTAAGGGATTAAAGGTAACCAATATAGGTATTTATTTACTAGCATCAATTTATTTATGACTGACATTAGTTTTACTATAACCAATATCAGTCATTATTGACCAATATCAGTCTCTATGTTTTAAAAATAGACAACCCAAGATCAAGATTTTAAAACTTGCTTGTTTAATTGAAAATTATGATTCAAAGTAGGGGGAACTCTCTAACCTTTGTAGGACCCATGTGTGCAAGTGAAAAATTTTAACATAATTAAGTCTTGAACCTTCCCTTTGATGTTTAAAAGGAACCTAGATGTTTTTAAGTTTAGTTGTTTTGTGATGTTTTTCAAACTTGTACAACTAAGGCCAAGGGGACAAGAAATTTATTAAACATCTAAATTTGGTGTTTAAAAATAACAATCACTTAAATTACAAAGTTTTTGAAAATGTTTTCATTTATTCTAGATCATTTATTACTTATTTGTTTTTTATGCAAAATGAAGAGTGTGTGTATGCTCTCCCCTATCCCCTTTAGGGAACTTGGGTAAACAAAAGTGCCTTTTCATTATGATTATGATTTTGTCCAAGGTATGAAAATAAATTTGTCTAATATCTCCCCAAAACCCATATGGTTTGGGTGATCTAACATCAATCACTAAAGTCTTTTCACTTAGTTCTATTTTATTCAGCTTGGATTGTGAATGGGATTTCATAGCCTCTTCATGAGTTATTTAGGGAAGATTTGACCCCAAGTTTCATATTTCAACATTTTTTCAACCCTTCTCCATGGTGGGGTATATAAATTAGGGCACACATAATGTGAGAGCTATGGGTTGAGTCGATAACCTCTTTTTTCATACCAAAAGCTTGAGTTAGGTCTAGATAACTAGAGTATTCCATTAAGTAGTACATAGATGAAATAATTATGAAAATGAATAGACACTTGCATATTAAGTTAGTTGGTATAAACTCAATTCAAGTGAATAACATATAACATTATCCATGATTGGGACCATCTATATGGTCAAAAATTTAAGTTTTAGAATAATGCCACTTGCTGTAGACATATTGTTGATGTAGGGTGAGTAGCCCGAATGTTCATGTCACTATAAAATCTCTTAAGAGAAGATGGTGTAAAAGAACTAACACTTAATACACTTTTATTTTTGGATTAAAACTTAAAATCCTCCCAATAACATGTATATAGATGGATTTCAACAATACAAAGCAACCTTGTTAGTTTAGGGCTTAGGATGATTATACTTAGTTATATTTGTCTTTCCTTTACTTGTTTGATATTGATTTGAGTCTAAAATTTATTTGTGAACAAAATACATCATAACCAAAAAAATTTGTTGTCCACCATTTTATTTGAATAAGGAGGCATTATGATGGTCAAATCCAAATCATAGTTTGCCTTTTTCAAATCCTCATCTTAAACATTATGTTTGTCTTATCCAAGCAACACTATTATGCTACCCATTTGGGTTTAGACTATTTTCCCAAAATATCCAAGCCCTTCACTTTTTAATTCAAGTTTAGAATCTCACCTTTCTAAGTTCTAGGCCAATGTGTTAATTAGATTACCATGTGCACTTGGTTTGAGTCAACTTAGGTATGATTTCCCATTTGGGTTGAAATCCATTTATAGAATCATCATCATCTGATCATTGTGAACTTAGGTTATCTAGTATGTTGCTTACACTCTAAGTTATATAACACATTTTATTCTACCTTCTATTATCGTGTGGTGGCATTATGCTACATGTTCTATCTTAATTTTATACTTAGTAATTATTACATGTTTTCACATCTTGAGTTTTTTAATTTGCATTATTACCTTCCCAATCCAAAGGAATTTATTCTAATTTTATAGTAGAAACTCATCAAAGTTGAACTAGATTTTAAGGCATTAATGTATCTATAAACCTATGTTTTGGTGTACTAGTTTACACTTAGGTTCTTGAGCTATCATACCCTCTTCTAATTTTGAAAATTTCAACCTACCAAAGTTGGGTAATATTATGAAACACTTATTCTAATTGTGTGGTACTATGCCAGCTCCTTTTTATTATAGTCTCTTTTTCCTTGTCGCTTGTTTGGAGAAAATCAAAACACACCTTGTTAACATTTCCAAAACATTTTCCAAATCTTAGCAAATGTAGAGGACAACATTTAGACATGATGTAAATGTACACTTGTAGTGTGGTCTCTTATGGCCCTACCTATGAGGAAGATCACTTTTATGATAGATAAGACAATTCTATGGTATTTGAGGACATTCCCACAATTATAACATTAGAGGAAGATTCCTTTGAATATCGACCCCTAGAGGAAAAATACAAAACACTCCTAAGGTTGATTGAATCTAGTGCTATATTTCCATCAAAATTTCTTATGTAATAGTTGCATAACTTGGTTAGGATAGGATAACAATAATGATAAAAATACCTCATGCATATTACAAAAACAAACATTGCTTCTTCTATCAAAGGAAATGAAATACTCATAGAGTCAAAACCTAATGATCAAGATATTGTTACCAAGATTATAAATATAAGTCAACCATATGCAAACCAACTTATCATAAACTTAACTAAATATTTAGTTACCACTTCAATCCACAATGATGCTTCTATTGAACAAGAGAATGTGATTAAATTGATGAAAAAAATTTAGTTGAGAATACAACTATGATAGATCAAGGTATCTCAATTAAAAAAACCAAAACACAAGAGGTTTTATAAAATGCTTTGCCAGATGCAGAGTACAATTTTTTCAATCATCAAGAACATCTTATGCCTTTGTAGAACTAAGGACTAAAACATTTAGTACGTAATAAAAATATTGTTTAAAATAATTTGGATAGTTCTTCCTCAACAACATGTATTTTGGTGAATAGACCACAGACTCACCAAAATTAGTAAACCATTTACAATTAAAGATGACCAACTCAGGGAATGTTAATCAACCTAGAAATTAATGGCTTAATTGACTCAAGGAGTGAATGAAAATAAGGTTGAAGATCATAGGGTGTATATCCCTAACAAATCCATGTATTAGGAGCACATACCATCCCAACAGAATTATGTTCCATTTAAAAATTCACCAAACATGCAAGAGTGGAATTTGATGAAAGAAATCGTGTCATGATTGGAGATAGGAAAAATAATCAAGAAGTACAAATTTGATGAGATATGTCCATATATATTTGATTTTATTATTCTCTAGGTCCCCTTTTTTACCTCATTTTGAGGCACCCAAATTTGACAAGTATAAAGGAAAGGGGGACCTTTGTGAACATATTTAGGTATTTTTTGTGTTATGACAATAGCTAGCATACATTAGCATTTATTTAATTCATTTATTTCCACAAATTTTAGCAAGATAAGATTTAGACTAGATTCTTAAGTCACCCAAGGTATTAATTGTAGATTAGAATGACTTATTTAAAAAATTTGTCAACCACTTTTCTTACAATGTTGAACATGAGTTGGCCATTATCAACTTGTGTAAATCCAAATAAAGAGATGTAGAAAGCCTCACAACATATATATAGCAGTAGAGAGCATTAGCTAGATGATTTAAACATAATTTTATAAACAAATAGTTGGCCAATATTTTTTCATATAACCTACACCTTGAGGTGGTGCACAATCTATGGCTTGATTTAAAAAACACATTTGAATAAATTATAAACAAGGGTGTGTAAATTGATAAGGTGTTTATCACCAAATTTATTCTAAAGATTTATTCATAGGGTCAAACATCAAATCATACCCAATCACTAGCCAACCTATTATAACAAAAAATCTAAGGGGTTCAATAAGAACATGGTTAGAAATGGGTTAACTAAATCAAGACATGTAAATATGATGCAGGCTCTACTTAATCCACCAAACACTTTGTAAAGAGTCCCTCCATAAAGGATATTTAATAAAAACTTTAGAGTCTTCAACAAACTAGGAGATCCTATTGAGGTATTGTTCCAAAAGCTCTTAATATCTAATTTGATTCTATGGCCTATACCAAAGCCATTTCTTGAAGATCAATCTAAACCCAATTGGTATCAAGTAAATGAATTTTAAAAATTCTATCATGTTATTGGTCATAATGCTTATCATTTCATCCAATTTTTACACTTGATTGAGGATTTTATTGAGAGTGGTGAAGTTGAGATAAAACTTGCTCCACATGACACTAATTAGGATATGGGAATCTATAAAGATCCATTTGTTTGACATAATCAACCAGTAGCAAGGAACAATTAGAAATCAAGATAAATCAGATGTAGATTTAGACTCAAGGTCAAAATAATAATTAGCATGATCATAATAAATATCATAATACCCATGCTAACAACTTGGGTTACAAAAATATGCCTTACAATTATAATAACAGCTTGGGATGTATTTTTGTAAACCACATTGTGACTATTATTGTTAAATATAATAAATTATCCCATACTTTTTAAAGTAATAAAACCATTTTTATAAGGTCAACACCCTCTCCCTCAAATAACACTACATTGAGATCATGCAATTCTATTACACCTCCATTTGTATGGGTTACTATTTCTGGACCACATCCTTCCTCTAATTATAATAGCTCCTTATTGAATAAAAATTGTTCCAATACAACTAGACACTCGTGAGTCACCCTCTTAGGACCTTTGCATTCATCTTATATTTATAATGGATCCTTTCCACCTCTAGGTTATGCAATCATAATTAGATGCTCATGTGTTACTCTTCAGGGCCCCTTGCCCTCTTCTTCTACTAAACCCAATGTGAACATTATGCCTTCAGATCCAAAGGTGAGCATTGTGTCATCTAAAACTAAATTTTCTCATCTTAATATTGAAAATATTTATAGTCTATTGTACTAAATGAGTAAAACCCTTGTGTGGATTTCTATTTTAGACCTATTGCATATGTCTATAGTTCATAGAACTATTTTGAATGACTTTTCACAATAATATACTATTCTTCAAGGTATTAATATTGAATAGTTATAAACATTAGTAGGACATTTATCTTCATTTTTACAACTCAAATTTGATCACAAAACATGTCCATTCTTTGTCTAAGCCATAATAACACTTATATATTGAGGTAGTCATTAAAAACCATAAGATCAAGTAGGTTATTATAGACAATGTTATAGGGTTGAACATTGTGTCCCTCAAACTGGTACAGATATTGGGATCCACTATGAAGGAAATTTAGCTAGAGATGATCACCATAAAGGATTACAATAATGTTGAGTGGGAGTCTTCTAGTACTATTTATTTGCTAACCATTATTGGGTATATTTCCCATCACACATTATTACATATTATGGATATTGAGTTTCCTTATAACATACTTCTTGGTCATCTTTAGATCCACAAAGTATATACTATTCCATCCACATTGTATTAGTGCCTTACATTTCCACATGATGGGATCAAGGTCACTATCCTTATCAATTTATAGCCTTATTAGTATTGCAAACATCTAGAGGCTAAGTATCATAATTATAACTATTGTCCTAGTTCTAAATTTTTTACAAAGAAGAATAAGGAAATATTTTCACATCCACCAAAGTCCAATTATATTAACCCTAATGACCTTACTTCCAATTTATCTGATTAGTTTCCCATAACTCTTGAAAAATAGGTTGTTATAGAAGATGTGGGCATTTTCATGTACCATCTCAACTATGCCTTCCATGTTGTTAAGTTGATCAACTCTTCCAAAACATTTGGTAAACCTAAAACTTCCAAAAATCCTAATAGACCCAACCTAATTTAGAAAAATAAGAAAGAAAAATGTAAACCAACTATGGTATTTTTACCTACCACTTCACTAAAATAAGATCAAGAGGCTTTCATTAAAAGAGACTAGTTATATTATGATGACATTACTGATTGTTTTTAGAATCCAAAATATACTATCCCTAATTAGATATGGATAATTTTGATTATATAATAAGATTCCTTAGATCATGAGCACAAGGAATCCTATAACCTTTATCAGCTAGTGTACCTAATTTGAATCATGTTCTCAAATTTATATCACTTGGGGGTGACCTCATGACTTTAGATAGTGATTCTTCTAAATTGACTAGTAATGAGACTCCTAGTAGTGATGTAGTGTCCTATTATATCCTTTTTTATGAGATTACTAACTTGAATTTATTTGATTCAAACTCCATTATGACATTACCATCCCATTATTATCTATACCTTTGCCATCCTGAACTCATTAATTGGGACCAATAAAATTTGGTCATACTCCTTGATGAATTCTAGAATGAATAATCAATTGCATAATATATGGGCCTAAGAAATGGATTACCCATTGGTGATCATAAATAAAGGATTTTATTTTTATTTGGATCTTACTACCTACTTTGGAGAGTAGGCAAACTTTCATGGTCATAAAGAACATAAAACATTGAGATCTTTGAGTTAAAACCTCTTTGAGGCACTCGTTGATTAGGAAAAAAGTAAAGAAAAAGACAAGTCATCAAGTGAAAACTTATTTTAGGTACTCTTGGATAGGAAATTTTTCTCATCCCCAAAGTATGCTTAATGTCCATTAAATCCTAGCTATATATCTAATACTAGCATCACTTTAGAACAATGAGAAGTCTTTTAGAATCTTTATCTTGACTTTCCTAAGATTTTTTCTAGTTGCCCATTACCTAATTTGGTGGATTCTAATTCATCACATTTTCTAAATATCTAAGAGGAACAATAAAAAACTATAGTAGAATAAGATGATTATAATCACACATTACCTACTATTATTAAAGATGGTTCTACACTCCTCATAGAAAACATTGTTAAAGTGAACCTGGGAACATATGAGGGTCCCAAAAAATTTTACCTTGGAGCTTCCATTAATGAAGGAGAGTTAGAGTACATTATATCCATTTTGATGGATTTCATGGATATTTTTACATGGGTATATTCAGATATACCAAGCTTAGATCCAAACTTGGTTGTGCATCAACTTGTTGTCTATCTATATGCCAACCCAATCAAACAAAAATTGAGGAAGATGCATCCATGCATCACTATTTTGATAAAATATGAATTGGAAAAGTTATTAGGACTAGGATTCATTAGACCACTAGACTATTCTGAATGGATATCAAAAATAGTTTTAGTTAGTAAAAAGCAACAAGGTATACATTTTTGTATAGATTTTAGAGATATCAATAAATCATGCCCCAATGATGATTTTCCACTTCCCAACATCAACATGATTGTTTATTTTACTATTGGGTATGAGACATATCCCTTATAGATGGATTTTCTAGATATAATCAGATCA
Source organism: Torreya grandis (assembly GCA_037957365.1). Classification (NCBI taxonomy): domain Eukaryota; kingdom Viridiplantae; phylum Streptophyta; class Pinopsida; order Cupressales; family Taxaceae; genus Torreya; species Torreya grandis. The sequence goes on along the minus strand of JARHVA010003548.1, from coordinate 547,763 downwards.
ATCAAAGAACAACACCACAATACTATGTTCACCACTCTATGGGGAACATTATGTTATCAAGTCATGTCATTTGTCTTGAACAACATTGGATACACTTATCAGTATGCCATGTTTGTCATCTTCCATAACATGATGCATAATATTTTAGAGGACTATGCTGATGACATCCTAGCTAAATCAAGAACACATGCTAGACATCTTGATGTTTTATAGATAATCTTTAAGAGACTTCATGAGTATAAGGTCTTCCTAAATCCTAAGAAGTGTGTCTTTGATGTTACTTCAATAAAATTTCTAGGGTTTATTATATTTCAAAGAGGGATTGAGGTCAACCCTACTAAGGTTAAGGCCATTGTTGAAATGCCTCCACCTTCAAATATTAAACAACTCTAAATCTTGAAAGGAAATATTCAATCTATTCATAGGTTCATTTATTAATTGGTAGATAAGTGCCACCCATTTACACATATTTTGAAGAAATGGGTCACATTTCAATGAGATCAAGAGTTTCAATTAGCATTTGTGAATCTCATAATATATTTGGCTAACCTACTAGTTTTGAGATTGCCAACACCTAGACAATGATTATTTCCTTACATATCAATGATTAAGCATGCATTGAAAGAACTTTTAGCCTAACATGATGATGAAGGTAAAGAACATACAGTTTATTATTTAAGTCATACACTATTGGATTATGAACATAATTATACTCCTATTGAGAAGGTGTGTTTGGATATCGTATTCTCTTCCCAAAAGTTATGATAATATATGTTAAACAATAAAACCATTATTATTGCTAAAGTGGAACCTCTCAAATTTTTATTATCAAAAGTATCTCTCACAAATTGAATGGCCAAATGGGTCATGCTCTTAAGTGAGTTTGATGTTGAGTATCAAAATCAAAAATCTATCAAGGGACAAGTTGCTAATCAACTTGTAGAGGTCCCTATTATAGACACTCAACCACTTAGATTCAAATTTCTAGACAATTATATCATTATAGTGGAATAAGTACAACATGAAACAAAATAATAAAAATTATATTTTGATGGTTTCTTCACTTATATAATATTCGAAGTTGGCATTTTATTGATTACACTATAATTGGATTTGATTCCCAAAGCATTTAACATTAATTTTCATTATACCAAAAATATGGTTGAGTATGAAGCACTTGTGCCAAGACTTCATATTGTAGTGTAGTGGAATATCCAACACTTACTAGTCTATGATGACTCCCATTTGATCATCAATCAAACCACTGAGTAGTATCAAAATAGAGATGACAAGATTGTACCCTACAATTAAATCATGAATAATCTCAAATCTGATTTTAAATCTCTATAGTTTGAACAAGTACTAAGGGACAACAACATAAATACTAATGTAATAATAATGATTGGGTCCATGATACATATTGATGGTAGTGCTAAAGAGTATAAATTTCTTATTGAGAATCCTTGACAACCTACACATGTCCTGCAAGAGTTATAAAGGGTATGTACCATTGCTAGTTCTAATCCCCCACCAGAACTGCCTTGGTTTCAAGATTTTTATAATTATTTTCATGATCATGTTTTTCCACCAGACCTTTCTATTAATCATAAAAAACTTTTCCTTCATCGCATAGCTCGTTAAACCCTCCTTGGAAACACACTTTATCATAAAGGCTATGATGGAATGCTAATTCATTTTTATCTTTGAGAGACTACAAGTTAGCACTTAAGGAGGTTCATGAAGGAATGTGTGAGGCACACACCAATGGTTTAGTCTTAGCTAAAAATATCCTTAAAATAGGTTACTATTGGCCCAAAATGAAGATAGATACTTACCAACATGAAAATTTGAGACACTCACCTTCCTTACTAATCTATAAACTACACTGATAAACTCAAAGTGAAGTTTAAACTACTAATACTAAATTTCTTAAACTTAACAACTTTTTGAAATACTCAAAATAACTTACAAATTGTTTGGCAAATAAGTGTTTTTAGTTATTGAATTGGATTGGAACCATCACAAGACTTTTCACTTCCATTAACCAATAAAACTAGTTTTTGTTTTAAATCAAATGTCATAAATTATCATTTTTTTAAAATTACATGTATTCTTGATTAATTAAAAATCATAAAATTAAATTAAAATCATGCAAATAAAAGATAAATTAACACACGACATTGATAATAGAGTTTAGCATCTCTTGCCTATGTCTCTGAGTCTGCCCAATAGTGAGCACCATTTTTATTAAATTTGCACAACAAATGGCTTATAAATTATTTGAAACACTACACAACTTCCCTCAGGTCTAATCTCTATACAAGAACTCCACCTTTGCTGATATACTCAAGCTTGGCAACATGGAATCCTTCCTTAGTCTTTAATCCCATTCCAAAGGTACTTTGGTCCCTTCACTCAAACTATTGGTCTATCCATTACAATATTTCTCTTTTCAATTACAAAACATAACTAAAAAGGCTCTCTTTATGTATATAAGTTAGAAATCGTATTATAATCCACTTTCTCAAGCTATCTCCAAGATTAAAGTAGCTCTCAGACTATTAAAATAAAAATACATAGTCGATAGAAGCTTACCTTCAAATAAAAGCTCACAACTTTTAAATTATTTGTTAGCCCATAGCTTTGTTAGTCAAGACTTATCCCTTTTACATAATAGGTGTAGGGTTCAAGTCATCAGCCTATTTTTTTGGGTGCTTGGGCTATCTTTTTAGTCCCACATTGGCAATTTCAAAACAACTTGATGACTTTAACAAGGTTGGCAGCCTCCTTTAATAATGTTGATGCCCCTTTTGGTGGGCTTGAGGTACCAAACATAACATGGGTTTGTTGGTTGGTTACCAACTTAGCCTTTAGTACTCAGCATGTCTATTCTCACATTCCATGAGCTATATGGATGTGGCATGCATGTTCAGTCAACATAACCAATTGTCAAGTTCTATGACTCAACATTTGACTTGGTAGATGTCTCCAATCTTGAGGTCTATGGCTCAGCATTTGAGGTGGCATTTCTCATGGTCTCCAAACTTAGCAGATAATCTTAAGCTTGACTTAGGAAGTGGTTGGATGTGGTGTGGCAAGTGTGGGTTCTCCCATGTGACTTAATGAGGTTTGCTTGGTAATAATAAATTATAAAGAATTACCAAAGAAATATTACAAAGCTTTAAAACATACAATTGATTTGTCTCACATGCATCCAGTGGGTACAAAATATATGTTTATAAGCAAATTCAAGTACATTGCATTGTGAGATGGAGGCCAAGGCACCCCTCCTTAATCAAGTGTGTTGACCATCATTGAGGGCCCCCAATGAGCCAATAGTGAGGCCCATAGTTCTCCATATGACCTTATGTCAAAGACCAGAGGCTAAAATAAAACCAAACACCAAAACAAATTTTTACACGAATGTAAAAAAATGGACTACCATGTGTCAATGGGTGATTGGTCTACTTGTCACATTCAAACTGTGACACTTCCTTATTTTGCTTGTCATAAAATAACTTTAGTAGCCTATAACTTGGGCATTCAGATTATATTTTATGATCTAAAAGAAGCACTAGAAAGATCTCAATGAGATATTCCATGTACAAGAGGTTTCATCAAAATTTGGGACCTTTTTTTGAACTGAACTCAAGATCACACCTCCCTACAAAAGAGGCTTTTGGTCTCCAAAAGTATATTATCTCTTGAAAAATGATAACTAGTCTACTGCATCGCATCAAATAGAACCCAATCATAGCAAGAGATAAACATTGGAAAAATAAATGATTCATAAATCAAGAGAAAATGCCTAAAACATGGCATGAGTAAAGGAATCTACAACTGCCAATAAATTGATCACAACATACCAAAACTATTTGCCCATGTCACATCCTGTAAAGTGGTGAACTGTCAATAACTAAAATAATTCCCAATATAACTACAAAATAAGTTTGTTAATTCCAACAACATATAATAAATGTTGTATATATGTTGTAATACAATGCCCTGGTATGGGACTTACAATGCTAAGCAAATACAAACAACACAAACTGTATATTGCCTAACATCCAAACATGCCCATAGGGTCTTACAATGCATCTATACACCCATGTCCAAAAATAGATACATTATCAAAATAGCCATCAAATATGAGACAAATGTTGTAATGGAATTAACTCAACCCAAAACATTCATTCTTCTATTATCTCCAATTGATCAAATGAGTTCATGCCCTATCAATTCCATAGACAACTCACTCAACATAAACAAGAGATTCCAAAACATAGAGCTATCATAAGGTGAAAATTGAAATACTTCAAATGATAAACCTGTCATGAAGTTTTCTCATAAGCTCTACTAATGAATCCTCAAAGATTGTTCTTTACCTTAACAAAATTCTTAACAATGCTTTGAAAAATAAATGCATTATAAATCCACTTAATCAAATTTTTTGCGTAGTTAACTTGAATTCCTTAGTGGATTCCTTAGCATATTTATGGATTGATTTAACTTCATTGACCTTATTAATAGGTTGATAAATCATCTTAGTTTTACCATGTCTAGAATGAGAATATGATTGAATTTTAAAACAATGATCAATCTAATGTCTACTCATATGGCAATGAGTGCATAAAACCTTCTTAGGTGAGGTCTCCCTTTTACCTCTTCTCATTTTGCCATGACAAGAATGGTTTTTAACACCTAGAATTTGTTTAATCAAAGCATGTCTCTTCCAACAAAATGTAACACTATGGTTATGCATCCCACAAAAAGTGCAAGGAAATGATTGCATCATCTTTTGAATGTTAAATCCAAATTTTTTAAACATAAAAAGTGGATCAAAAGATTTAGTGCTAACTCTAGTATAGAAACTAGGAGGTGGAATCTCAATGCCTTGTTTACCTATTCTCTCACATTACACATGCTCTACTAGTGGCCTTAGACCTTTTCTATCAAAAGATTGTCTTCCTTTAGCCATGGAGGAAGCTTCTCCAATATCCACTTGCTCACTAGTGTAACCCAAACCTACATGAAGAGATCTATGCTCTACCTGTATTGGGTTAGTAATTCTTTGGCCATATCGACCTATAAATCTTCTATTAAAACCCATTCTCTTCATCAATTTGGATCATATACCCTTAGTGTGTTGTTCAAAACTACCAAAATAATCATTACTTGAATTTGAATCTGAATGGAAAGAAGAAGATGAATTACTTGGTGAATAACTTATAATGCACTCAGTCATAGTCTATGCATCTAAAGTAGAAGGTATGGCCTTCTTTGGTTCACCACACTGTAATTTGATCAAGAGCTCATCTTTATATTCAAGCTCTAATTTAAAACTTCAAACTTTATCTTCAAGAGCTAAGAGCTTGCATCTCAGGAATGTATTCTCATCTTGAATCTGGGTATTGATGCTTTCAAGTTCTTCCATCTTGGCTTCATGTGACAACTTGCCCATGGTTTCTTGCAACCACACTAATTCTATAACTACACACTACAATATAATCAAGTGATATTGATAACTAATAAACTAAAAGAAATTATCAAATCACACAATAAAAAGCTAACCCTAGACTGTCCCATGATGGACTGTATTCATTTTCTTTAACCTACCCTGGACCATTCTTTTGAGAATCATATTCTTTTCATGACTCTAGACAGTGAAAGATTTGGAGCTTTGGCACTCTGGTCTCATTTTATCAATATTAGACCATCCTATCTTGGACCATATTCATTCTAAACCTTCTTATTTTGGACCATAGTCATTTTGGACCATTTTATTTAGAACCACATTCTTTTCATATCCTAAGCTATTGCAACATGTACATGTTTTATCCCTTGACCAATTGTGATATTGATTATCACTCATAGGCACTATGAACACATTCAATGCCATCTCTACAAATCAAATCAGAGTGGATGTTATTTTGTAGATTCTTATATAGACAAGTGAACATAAATGCATCTTCAACTCAAGATATTTACCTATTGAATGGTTTTTCAAAGTTATCTCATGCTACATGTTATTCTATTTATTTGATCCTATTTGGTACATATTGTTGCCTTAAAAGGATCTTGCTCTCACTAATTTACAAGCATATGTTGTTATAACCATCTTTAGTTGTTATTAGAGATTCTAATCTTTGACAAGTCTCCATGATTAGGTAGTTCCATTTTCCATTATTTATATCTTGATCATTAGTTGTAATCAATTTAGCTATTATTTGAACTCTTACCTATGGACATGCATCTCCTTAGGTAGGTAGTTCCCTAGAAATTTTATACATATTACACTTATATTTATTATCAAAAAAAAAAATAAAAACATAATAAAATAATCCATGAAAATAATTAAAAAATTGTCTTACATTTTTGTATATTCTAATCATCCCATACTCTTGCCATTTTACAAGCCCTAATTAGAATGTTGTCACCATTTTACAATCCCATTTTCCTTATCTCCTCTACAACATTGACCACATCTTTATTATCATCACTTTTATTCTATCCCACGTCCTGGGAGAACTACACTTGGCTTAATGTTAATTTTGGTCTATGTGTTCATGGAATTATGTAGGCAGTGTCCACTTGTCTTGTACTTCTAGAGTCAACTTGACCATCCCATTTTTTTCTTCTTTTTCCCCTATTATTATTCTATGTTGTTTCCCTATCATCTTGAGAGTAATTTTGTTTCCTTATTCTTATTATGATGTTGTATAAAGTAATGCCTCTACTACATGTACATGAATAATTATTTTCAAACTGCACTAACATTATGACTAACTCTTGTTTTTGTGTTTTTATTTGATTTTATTGGTGTTTTTTTTACTTTCTTGTCTCTTCATTTATTCCTTTATCTTCCTTTGTTTCTTATTATTTATTCTTGGTCTTTTATTTTACTATTTTATTTTGTTCTTTATTTTCATTTCTAAGTACATCTTGATAGTACACATGGATTAATTATTCATATCTTATTTCCATGTTATCTAAAAATTTGTTCTTACTTCACTTTTTATACATTCTTATTCCTACTTAAATCCTAATTGTTCATATCTTAATTTTAAGTTGGGTTTATTTATGTATTCTTTTTTCTTTATCTTTACTTTTTATTTAAATGTAAATATTTGTAACTATGGTATTGGTAGTTCTTATCATTATTCTTAGTTATAAATATTCACATTTGAACCATCTCAACACAATTGAAATCCAATGTCATTATAAATTTCTCATACTTAGGATGCGTAATTTCATTTTTATATAGCAAACACTATGTGCTTAGGATCCATGTCTCAAGATCGATGCAGCTTCGATGATCAACTCTCAAGTGCACCAATTAAACTAGGTACTAATGGCTTATCCCACTCCTAAATCTATGTAATATGTGCATCTCTTGGCATACATCATGAGTCTAATTGAAAATTGGGATATTTTATTCTATTTCTCATTCCTCATTCCATTCTATCCCATTTCTAGATGAACTACATTGGCTTGAGTCCTATTTGGACTATGCAAGTAGTGCTTGGATACATGACATATCTTAGGTTAGCTTAACCATCTTTATTCTTTTATTCATCTCTTTCATCACTTTATGCATCCTCGTATTCTTGGTTTTGATGGATTTTTTAGGCATTAAACCATCACCTCTACATTTCCACTCACTCATTTTTAATATATGTATTAGGTTACATCTTTGAGCTTTTTACTTTCCAATTTTCTAAATAGGGGCACACCATTTGAACCAGTAACAAATCTAAATCAGCCATACTAGGGAAAAATTATTTATTAGTGATTAAAATTTGCCCTACTAGGTCAAAATTATTTTATCAACTGATCAAATCTTCTTTACTAACTCAAATTATTATTTCCTTTCTCTAGAGACATGATTCTCTTATTTATTCTTATTCTAATCTCTATGGACTTTTCCCCTCATTTTGGAAATATTTTAGTTTACAACTTATCTCAAGATCGATCATGATATAAGTGTACAACTTGTACCCTAGTTTTGGGTGTGTTTAAAGTGTGTCACTTTGTTAGTGGTAAAATCACTAAGAGGGGGGGTGAATCAGTGAGTCTAGATATTTTAATTACAATTATAGCCCTTTCAAACTATTAAACAATCAACATCTATCAACTTGATCGAGCAAAATTAACAAGAGAATTCATTCATTTAATACATACACAAGATCAAACACATAACCCCTGGTTCCTATGGGAATCCCTCATGGGGAATAAAACCCACTCTTAATCCTATAACACAAATGGACTATTGTCTTATAATAAATTATAAACAAGAGACTGGTCAACTCCTTTAGACTAGAAAACCTTGATCATGTCCTCCTAACCAAAGGTATTTAGTGAAACACCTATTTCAAAAGGAGAAACTACCCATAAGGAAGACCAAGTAAATTATACCCTCCTTTGAACTCCTCCACCTTAGAAGTGATGTCTTCAACACTTGATGATGAATATATATTTATTTAACCCCTACACCAACTCTCTCTATCTCATATAGGCCTCTCACATAGGCATACCACAATATCTCTCCTTATTCATTAAATTTATCTTCATATTCACACTCATGCCTCTTTCCATATCATTAAACTATAATATCACCTTTTGGACATAAAAAATATGACCTATAAATCATACATATAGTATTCAATCTACTCTACTCATTAACTCATCAACTAGGCACTCTACCTCTCCTCATACATAATCAAACCTATAAAAGAATTGTTATGGAATTATAAATATGATCTATAGGTCATACACACCATCATCAACATTTTCTACCCTTCAACCCACTTACTAATCACACATAGCCTTCACCTTGCCTTCGTTCACCATACACACTCTCACATAACAACCTCTTGAGCATGCTCACTCATTCTCCCTCTTTTAGGATTAATAGGTCTAATGACCTATGTGATCAAATTCATCACCTTTCTTAGATAATCATGTTTGATCCTCTTTACTCTTTGCTAGTCTTTACTAATCTGTACCTTCTATTTCAAAGTTTCTCTCCTTAATTTGGCTTCACATTTGCATAAGCCTCTCCAAGTCTTCCATAAGTCCTAGAAACAATCTCATTTAGTTCCATAATTTATAGATAAATCATGAATTAAAAATATAAAAATATTTCCTTATCATCAAAAAAACATTCCTTCACCTTTAAGGCATCTCACATGGGTCACACTTAAGCACAATCCACTTTCAAATAGGTCTAAGTCACTTTTAGGTCATATGAAGACCTATTCAGCTCTTTGGCATTTATCCAAGCAAAAAAAACATATAAACCTTTTATAAATTCATGGAACCATTCCAAATTATTTATAGGTCCTACTTAAGTGTCCATATCCATCATAGTACCCTTCTGCTTAAGTACAAATCACTTAAATAATATTCTGTGTACATAGTCGCCATGAATGAATACATAATTAACTTGTAAACCTTTCTTCATAATACATAAAATTAAATAAAATTAAAAATGAATAAAAATAATACTTATGGATTATAAAACATTATCCAATATCTAATTCATCATTAAACATAGAAACAATATAAAAACAAGCTCAAACATCCTTCTCGAGTCACTTGTAGAACAAAGTCAAACACATAGTCAACTTTAGACCTTCATAACTTTGAATGTAAAAAAAATTAGGCCTTAAACCTTATTTTTACATATTTTAATTTCAGTCCTATACCACTTCTATTTTTACACCATGAGCAAATTCATACTAGATCAAAAAATATAGCCAAAATATAGAGCACTTGTTTTTTCCTTTATAAATTCAAATATTCAAATACAAATGGTCATAGTTAAACTTTGAACACTAAGCTTACATATCATTTCATATTATATTTAGATCAATATCACACCATTTATCTTCTATTAATTTTAACATATATGCAACAATGCTCATACATTAAACCTTGAACATGTTGACCTCATCTCATGCAATCTAGAAACATTGACTCAATGCACTCCATCGATCTCCTATACATAGCTTAGTCTTTAATAATTATAAAAAAATATCACTTTGACCTCTTGAATTCAATACACACCATTTACCTCTATTTTTATTATCACATGATCACTATTAATCTTGTAATGAGCTTGATATTTATCTTTGCTCAATGTTAAACATCGTGTACCTATCCTCATCTCATTGCTTCCTGACTTCTTGGAAAAACACACTCTGTTGATGTTATTTAAACTTTAACTTGTGAAATTTTGACTATGGTAAAATTTCTTATCTACTTGGAAGTCCAAATTTTCATATTCATATCTTTTACAATGATCACTTGCATGTCCAGAAATTTGGACCATATAATCACCTCACATAAGAGAATCCAACTATGTAAAACAATTGCTCCTGGAACCTTCACATATGTGAGATATATCACCATTAAAATGAATTCTCAAAAATTTATATCATAGAACCAAATATTATTAAACCTTATTTGGGAGGCCAAATATAAACATGCATATCTTTTGTCATGCTTTGGTGCTTGACCTGAAATATAGCATAAATCAACTAGGCATAAAATTGAACAAACCCATATGATCACCTTCTCTTTAAACTTCCACATGTGTGAGATATGCCTATATAAATTTTTTTACTTTGATCATATTACCCCATTAAATATTTCTATAATTATGGGAAAACACTCATCTTACCTCATCCACATGTGGCAATGGTGATGTAATCAAACTACCTACTCAATTTTTTTGCCACTAGTCCCCAAATGTCTAGATGACAATGATGATTAACCAGATGAAATACACTTATGTAAACAAGAAATAAAAGAATATAAAACATATTATGGACCCATTTCACATCCTCAAATCACCATACTCATCCTTGAACATCTCTAGCCATGCCAAAATAGAAGATCAACCAAGCATACTTGAAGCATACTAGGACAATCATATTGCACACTTTGTTATTATCACATAGACTATCAAATAACTTAATCCACTCACTTGGACACCTAAATGACATCATCATGACATAATTAACAATGTTGAAAAAATCTCCCTCTTTTTTATTGATGTCAACAACCATGATATAGTAATATACAACTCACCTTTCTTTTCTTTTTTCAAGAACTCTCATAAGAAGAATTTATCTCCCTTTTACACAATGACAAGTTGTGCACAATTTGATATTGAGGATGTGAAAATACAATCAAAAATGGAGTACCACCTTATAAAGATGAAACAAACTCCCCCTTACCTTGATCTTACTTCTACTTACCTTGATAACTTCGTCTTATTCCATGCCAACAATCTCTTTAACCAAGCATTGTAACCAATGAATAATGAACACAAAAAAATAATTAACTTTAATATGACTCACTAAGAAACATCTGAGAGAGATTCCCCCTAATATATTTGAGCCGTTTCACCTTTCTATCATCTTTATATCTCCACACAACATGAAGAAACACCACACATGCTTACTAGGCTTCTCTCTTAAGCTACCACAAGGATCACCATCAAAACATTATGCCACTCACCAAATAAGAAACATGTACTAAACTAAATTGATAAATCTCCTTGAAACAAACATATCTTTCTCTTTTAGATAAACTAATAAAAAAGTACTTTTTCTTTAGACTAGCCCTATCTAGCCTCTTTATATCACTACCTGGAACTTGCATTTCCCATAATTTTTAGTAGACATATCTTCAAGACCTAAAAATTCATGTCTATAGTATTCTAATATTCCCCTTCAATCACACCAAAATTCAATACCTATCTCAATCTATGCAACATACTTTCTTCACAAACCATCTTGCCAATTAGGCCTCTATTTTGACAAAAACTTAAATAACTTGAGAACCACAAAACTTCAAATCTATATGAATATTGATTTTAAAAACCATTTATACCATTAAAATTATTAATAATAATCATACCTTAACTCATAATTTAGACTACCTTTTTATCAATGCCCAACACCCTATAATCTTAAAATAGATAGAGTCAAAAAGCCTCTTTTTGGTCAACATCCATCTCTAAAACTTATTACACACTTGGAGACACCCATAACATACTTTTGGACCAAAATTTGAGCCTCCATACCTTTGGGAACATAGAATTCCTATAACCTAATTTATGACCTATATATTCTTAAGCACAAACTAGGAAACCCAAGAGAAAAAAAATATCCAATTTGACTATAATATACCTTCAGACCACAAAACCACCTAAAAACTATTAGAGTAAGATCAACAAACCTTTTTATGCAAAAGTATCATCTTGACATTGCATCAATCTCATTATGTCACTTAGAAACACCCATTCTGACCTTGTAGACTGACCATATAGAACTATCAACATCATGACATTATCACAACATATCTTCTACCTAGACATACCTACTCCAACTAAAAATACTCATCTCTACCCTTATAAGACCTTCTAATGAACATCATAGAAACACTTGCTTCTCTATTTAACGTAGTCTCTTAAGAAACATAAATAGAGACATCCTTTGCACTACAATTCTCTAAAATAAAGTGAAGCCAAGAGTGGCCCACATCTCCTTAGTAACCACTAGAAGCCTTTTGTAATTATAATCTAGATTGTACTTTTTATTCTTAGGCTTAAGAGAAATAACTTGATCCTCTACTACAATATTCTCCTTCTCTTTTATGACATAATTGATAACACATGGATACAACATAGATTCATGACATACCTTTTCAATTGAATAATCTTACTTACAGTTCAAAACCTCATTACTAGGCATTAAAAACCAATGTTCTTTTCAATAAACTTAATAATAATAATAATATGTTCACTTGGATCAATACACACCTCAGGAATAACATCAACCAGTACCTTGGTCTTCTCCTTCATCTTGGTCTCTTAATTCTCAACATGAGTAGTCAATGAAATCCCTTGGCATTCTTTAGCTTTTGTAGCATTCTCCACCATATCAAATAGTTTACTTAGATCTACAATCTCATCATAAATCATAATTACCAGCTTTGGTTTCCATGTATTAACTTGTCTTCTCCCTTGCATTCTAGGAACTTGATTAAGCTTATACTAACTTGTAGGCCTTTGCCTAATCATCCAATTAATTTTGAATGGATGTTTGACTTCATTCTTTGCTTAATAATTTTTACTAAATTCTAACATCATAAACTCTTGACTTTCCTTCATTTATGATCCTTTTTACACCTCGGCAAATAATCCATCAAAACTCTTGGACTCAATAGGGTTAGTCTCCTTAGTCTTTAATGCCTCAGGTATCCATACCATAGTTTGACTCTTATTTTCTTCTAAAAAATTATTACCTACTTGATCCTTAAGCTTATCCTAATTTGTAACATAGCCTTCTAGAGCAACTTTCTTATTATCCTTATGACTATAAGAATTGGCAATGATTACCTTTGGTTTCCATGCCTATTTATGAGCTATTCCTTTCATACTAGGAGATTAATACACCTTATTTTGCTTTGAGAACTCATTCAACCTATTCTTGAAAAACCTAGAAATGTGACCAACTCTTTGACAACTGAAACAAACAAGATCATTCATACCTTTTACTTGATAGTGATTGTGATATTCTTTTTCTATCTAGATATAAGACAAATTATCTTAGTAGTCATGTATCTTCTTCATATCTAATTCCTTCTTTGATGTAGTAGGTAGTACACCTTGATCAAGATTATCCTTCATAGTCTTAGGTCTCAACACCATTGATTGACTTTTATGAGTAGAGTGCTTCTTCAAACTATTCTTGTAGAATCTGTAAATATTTCTAATTTTATTACAACTATAAGAAATAATATCATTCAACATACCTCTTGATTGATCTAACTTATATCTTCTTCATGAATAATTGATCCTCTTACAAGGCTCCATTAATGTCCATACTTGATTTACTTCCTTTTATATTCCTTAGCTCTACGACCATACTTATTACATGTTTAACAATGGCCATGAAATAAACTATCATACCTTGAAGAATTTGGTTGTCTAATAGACCTTATTGTATTTCTTTCAAAACTTGCATTTTCCTTGAAATACTCAGGCTTATCATGATTCTTTTCTAACTTGACTATAACAAGCTCATGCTCATTTTTCAAAGACTTCATTTCAACCTTTAGCTAAATGCACTCATCTTCTTTTACTTTTAGATTTGCATTTGTAGTCCTTAACTAATCCTCAAGAATAATGATATTCTTTCAGCCTCTTTGGCCTATTCTAATTCCTTTTATTCTTTTTCAAGATTTCCTATGTTGATTATGACTTTTTCATACTCATATTTTAGGGAAATAAGATTAGTCTCCATTTTAACATATTCATCTCCTTTAGCTCTCAAGCTTGAACATGCAGACCTAACTAAATTCCAAGAATCTAGATAGTTTCCTTATCCCTCTTAACTTATTTAACCAAGTCATCCATCATTATACATGCTTTCTCTTTAATATGAATAATATGTTCTTCAAGACTTTTGACCATTGATCTCAATTCAAGGTTTTCTTTCTTCAACTAATTAGCCATCTTGTGCTACTTAGGATCTCTTACAAGATGTTAAGTTTTCTCTAAAGAATCAGCTATGATACCAATTTTTAGAGGTACAATCACTGAGAGAGGGGTATATAAGTGAGCCTAGCTATTTCAATTACAATTTCAACCCTTTCAAACTATTAGAAAATTAACATATATCAACTTGATCAAGAAACATTAACAATGGAGCTCATTCATTAAATGCATACACAAGATCAAACACATAACACATGGTTCATGTGGGAAACTCTCATGGAGAATAAAACCCACTCTAAAGCTTGCAACACAAATTGACTACTATCCTATAAGAAATTACAAAAAAGATATCGATTAATTGCTTTAGACTAGAAAAACTTGATCATGTCCTCCTGACCAAAGGTATTTAGTGAAATACCTATTTCACAAGGAGAAATTACCTCTAAAAAATAACAAGTCCTTTAGACACTCCTTTGAACACCTCCACCTTAAAAATAATGTCTTCAACACTTGATTATGGATTTATATTTATCTAACCCTTGAACCAACCATCTCTATCTCATACAAGCCTCTCATATACACAATCAGACCTCTTTACATATCCCTAAACTATAATATCACGTTTTGGATATCATAAATATTACCTATATGCCATACACATAGTCCTCAATTTGTTCTACTCAGTAAGTCATCAACTAGGTACTCTACCTCTCCTCATACATAGTCAAACCTAAAAAATCACTATTATGACATCAAAAATATGACCTACATGTCATACACACCATAATCAACCTACTCTCCCCTTAAACTCATTCATTAAGCATACACAACCTTCACCTTTCCTTCATTCACCATACACACTCTTAGAAAAAAGCCTCGTGAACATACTCACTCATTTTGCCTCTTCTAGTCTTATTAGGTCCAATGACCTATGTGATCACATTCATAACCTTACTTATATAGGCATTTATGATAATATTCACTCTCTACTAGTCCTTACTAACCTGTACCTTCTCTTTTAAAGGTTCTCTCCTTTACTTGGCTCAACATTCACATAATCCTCTCTAAGTCTTCCAAAAAAACCAGAAACCATCTCATTTGGTTCCCCAATTTATAGAGAAATCATGAATTAATAAGATCAAAATATTTCCTTATTGGCCATAAAAATGCCTTCTCCCTTAAGGCATCTCACATGGGTCACACTTGAGCACAAACCACTTTCAAATAGGCTTAAGTCACTTTTAGGTCCTATGAAGACCCATTTAACTCTTTGACACTTCTCTGAGCAAATTAAAAACATAGGGAAACTTTCCAAATGCATGAACCCATTCCACATGATATATAGTCCTCCTTAATTTTTTCATATCCATCACATTACCCTTATGCTTACGCACAAATCACTTAGATAATATTATTTGTATACAAGCACCATGAATGAATACACACTCAACTTGTAAACCTTTTTTCATACTTCATATGATTGGAAAAGCATTTAAAATGTACATAGATCATCCTTATGGAGTCTACAACATGATCTAATATCTTATTCATCATTAAACATCAAAACAACATCAACACAAGCTTAAACATCCTTCTTAGGTCACTTGTAAAACATAGTCAAATGCAATCAATTTTGGACCATAACTTTGACTGTACTAATAATTATACCTTAAAATTCATATTTTAAATGTTCCTTTGAGTCCTCTAAAAATTTTATTTTTACAACATGATAAAATTCATCCTAGATCAAAATATATATCCAAAATATAGAGCACTAGTTTATTCTTTTTATAAATTCAAATATTCAAATGCAAATAATCACAATTAAACATTGAAAACTAAGCTCACATCTCATTTCCACTCAGCTTTATATCAATATCACACCATCGATATACTTATATTTTTGACATATAGGCACCAATGCTCAAGCATTAAACCTTGAACATGTTGACATCATCACTTGTAATCTAAAAACTTTGACTGAATAAGCTCTATCGATCTCTTGTATGTAGCTTAGTCTTTAAAAATTCTAAACTATCACTTTTATCTCTTAACTTTAATTTACACAATTTATATCTAGCTATATAATCACTCATTCATCATTAATCCTTGGAAGGAGATCAATCTTTATCTCTGCTTAGTGTTAAATATCATGTACTTATCCTTATCTTGCTTCTTCCTAACTTATTAGAGCAACATTCTTTGTAGATGTTTTTCAAACTTTAATTTGTGAAAATTTGAGTATGGGAACTTTGATTATCTATTTTGAAGGCCAAATTTTCATATTCATATCTTTTACCTTGCTCAATCACATGTTCTCAAGTTTAGACCATATGATCTCCTCACATAGGAGAATCCAACCATGTGACAAAATTCTCTTGGAACCTTCACATGTGTGAGATATATCAACATTAAAATTCCTTCTTAAAAACTTCAATCATAGATATAACTATTCTTAGAGCTTATTTGGGAGGCCATCTTTGAACATGCATATATTTTATCATGCTTTGGTGCTTGACTTGAAAATTAGTGAAAATCAACTAGGCATAAAACTAAACAAACCCATATGATTAACTTCTCTTTAAATGTCCACATGTGTGAGATATGAATACATCTAAATTATTACTCATCTCTTCTTGCCTCATTGAAAATTTGTCAATAGGAATACTATCAAAATGCTTGGGAGCTTAACTTTTCACTTGAATATCTTTTGATTATCTTAGGTGCATGACCTAAGATTTAGTGAATCATATATAGGGACTAGTGTGATCACAACCATATACTCAACTACCCTTGACTCATCCACACATGGAAATGGTGATGTCATCAAAATTCCTACTTAGATTTTTGGCCACTAGACCTAAAATGTCTAGATGACAACAATGATCAACTAGATGAAATACACTTATGCATATAAACACTAAAAGCATAGAAAACATCTTACGGACCTATTGCACATCCTTAAATCACCATAATCATCCTTTAAAATATATAACCATGCCAAAATATAAGATCAACCAAGTATACTTCAAGCATATTAGGACAAGCATATTGCACACTTTGTCATTGTCACATAAACTATCAAGGCACTTCATCTACTCACCTAGAAACCTTCATGACATCATTGATAATTCTTCAACATGCTTATATTTTTGTATTTTATTCTTCCCTTTCCCCCATCCTTAAGGCCCATTATATTATAATTATATTTTTGATCATTGATGGAATCAATGCATGCAAGAATTAGCTCATCTATATTTAATTTATCCTATGGGTTAATCTCACTTTTTATCTCTTTTTGAGAGTCCATCCTTCTATTTCATCCTTGTATTTCCTCTTGAGGGGGCATCATGCATCATTTCCTTCCAACTTATTGACAAGCCTTTTATTTGAAAAGACATTGCTTCACCTAAAATTATCATTATGCCTTTTAAAATAGGGGGAAAATATAGACATCCAATTCTCAATACCATTGTCTTGAAATTGTCAATCTTACCAATTTTTTTAAAAACACATAATTTAGGCCAAAATCACTTAAACGAGCTAAATACTTCAAGCTTGTCATATATGAGTGCCAATTTAGGATAATGTATCCCTAAATAGGGAAATGCATTTAATGTGAATATTAACTTTTATCAAATCATTTCGATTCAAAATGATGAAAACAAAATTTGGCACTCTGGATCACTCTTTTCTCCAAATTTTGAGGCACATGACATGTACATGTGTTATTTTATGTTAATAACGTCCTAAATTATATATTGGTCTATACACAACTAAAATGTCATTCTAATTCCTTTCCAATCAAACTATGACCCAATAATATGACATTCTAACTAGTTTGATTATAATGTGTAGCCAATTTCCAAAGAATTACTTAAAACTTGATTAATCTCACTTAGGCAAATTAATTCAAATCTTGTGCTTAAGTGGGAAATCCATGAAATTTATTAAATATATTTTAATTGGAATTTTATTCCTATTATCTATATCATAAAATGATATCATTTGTGGGGTTTCATCCATAAGCCATAAATGTAACAAATATCAGGTTTAAGGCCTCCCATACCTCTTTAATGCCATTTCATTCCAAATATTTATGATGGTATTTATGGATTAATTATACAAAATTGGATTAATCCATGGCCACACATATTTATCTCAAGTTGGATAGTGATAAATAGGATGGTCAAGACCACCATTTTTAAGCTTCATTTGTGTAAAATTATTATGCAAAATTATCTTCACAAGCCATTTGTGAGTGGTATTTATTATGCTTAATTTTTAATAGGATAGCTTCATTAATAGAGATAACATTAATTTAATATCGTGAGCCTAGTTTCATTGGTGATCTTGTGATGAAGGAGGAGATTTGCCTTGCAACATTGATGAAGAGTTGAGCACCAAATCAAGGGAAAAGCACATTTTGAGCCACACTTGGGTGATGGGATGCTCTTGGGAAGGTATTGTGTAATACTTTATTTTATTTTCTCTGAATGATCATTTTTCAAACCTCATCAAAGGAGAAGGTTTAACTTGTTATGTTATTATGAATTTTTCTTAAGATTTCATGACTAATTCTTGATGTAACCATCTTTGTAATCCATATCTTCATCAACTAGCTGGGTTGACCTATGTGGTCAATGATTAATTACCTCAAGTGCTAAAATAGAGATAGGATTAGGTGGTATGGGCCATACCCCACATGCCAATTCTATAAATGGTTACATGAGGAGATATCATGTGGTAATAGTATTCACACATTATGATAGTTTATCCAAATTAGAGGATGGTGGTGCTAAAGTTAGCATGAGCATGGATCATAGGCCACTACACTTGGTGGGTAAAGTTACATCTAGTGACACACTTAATAGGATAGTTCAAACTCCCTCACCTAATAGATCCTATAATGGTGACCATATTTTGGGCTAGGCATGTGAGAGAGATGAGGGGGAGAGGAGGATGAGGACCACTAGTCATAAGATTAGAGATCAGACTGTAGTGTGAGAGACCATAGATAGGCTAAGCACAATGGCTAACAATTAAAGTGGACATGGATGTGGATGTAGGAGTGTTATAGGTACCATAATCAACACCATAATAGGAGTGGAAACCACCTTGGTTATACCATCAATGGAGATGCCAATGATAAGAGAGAGAGCATAGAGGATGGTCATCCAAGATGACCCATCAATTAGTCTAGGGAAGAGGTGGTCTATAGAGGCACCATTGAGGTGAGACTTGAGATGGGCACAGGTGGTGACCCCAGGGTTTTCATTGATTGGGAGGCATCCTATAGATTAGATACTCAAAGGATGAGGTAATGAAGAGACCATTATTAATGGTCAAGAAGATGGGGAGATGATGCTTGGTCATTTTGAGATAGGTAATAAATGTTATAATTTATTCTAAGCTTTGAGAATATAAGATTAGTTGTATAAGATTTGATTGATAGATTATAGATAGATATATTTTAAGATATATCTATGCTCTAACATATATCTAGTTTGAATTTTGTAGATCCTATAGATGACGAGGAGACCAAATGGGGATCCTTGGTGAAGGGATAACTCCATGATATTATAGATGGAGTGATGATGCCATATGATGCTACCACATTAGATGATCCCATGGTACTATTTGCCCCAACTCAGGAAAGCTAGTTTAGATTAGTAGGGGAGGCCATGAGGTGACTACAAGCAAACGAAGATGTGATATAACCACTAATAGGGGTGGGAATAGGAGAGGCACATGTATGGTAGGCCTTAGCTCAAGAGAGATGCACATTTGTCTACCACTATTTATCTAGGACAAATATAGGCCTAGGTGGCCAACCTACAAGGACATGTAAAAAGCTTGAGATCTCAGATGTCCTCTTTATAACATACTATTTAGATGGGATTATCCAAGGAACATATGGGAAAGATGTCTAGGCCATGAGATAGACATGATAGAGCCCATCTGTAGAGCTAGATCGATGTATTTTTGTACTTTGTATAAAAAATACATGGTATATATATATATATATATATATATATATATAATTTTGACAGTTGGATGTTGATCTTATGTGTTTGTTTTATGGTTTGGGGTGTAGATGCATGTATATATTTATTTATAGTACATGTATTTTGATTTTTTTGGTATATGCTATAGGAAATATATGTGTTGTGTTTTATTTTCTAGTATTATGTAAGACAAATGCATGGTATAAAATAAATAAGTGAAAAGGACTTGGTAAAGTATAATTAATAAAAAAAAAATGTATTACAAATTATTTCACATTGGTAAATGTGTAATAGCAAAAAATAACTAAGTATAATAAACCAAAGAGTGGTAAATAAGAGGGGAAAAGTTTTTTTTAAACTATGAAAGAGATTTTACACAAAAGTAAAACAAGTCACACTAAATTACATTGGGAAGTATGAAAATAATGTAATAAAATAGAAATCATGTTTAAAGAATAATGGTATAAAAAAAATTAAGTCAATAAATCATACTAAATCATGTTGAGAAGTATAAAAGAGAAAAAAATGGCAAAAATGGTCTTAAATTAATCATACTAATTCAAGTTGGGAAGTATGAAAAAATAAAGAAAAGTGGTTGGATTCTTACATGCAATCAAAAAATAAGAAGATAAAAGATGAAAGATTAATCAAGTAAGCATAAAACATACTAAATCAAGATGGGAATCATGTCAATGATGTGTAACTCATAATCACTCATTTCTTATCTCATATTGACACATGTAATTTTGGTTATGACATGGATTATTGAAAAACATGTTAGGAAAGCTAGGTCCTATCCATGGTCTTACACTATAACTCACAAAGGGAACAACAATGAGCTGGAAATAATGTGAAAATATTTTAAAAAGTGATGTTTGGAATAGGAATTTGAAAATTTGGTAATTTGTGAAGAATTATCCATGGTCTTACAATGTAACTCACAATTAGAATCCCTAGGGGAGTGATCAGTGAATAGTGTTATCCTTGAATTTAGGTAGGCTCAATTCATGGGATAACCCCTAAAAAACTTGTCCATTTCATAGCCCATGAGCTCTAAACATGCAAAATGAAGCTAATAATTACCTTATTAAATTAGTTTGTCCTCAAAAAGTTAAACTTTTTGAAGGATTTTTTCACCCTGTGCAGTTCGAAGAATTTTCTATGAACTACATGAAGGTCATTTTGGTGCAAGTCAAAGAATTTTCTTTGAACTGTACCATTTCATGTAGGAGTGAATAATTTCTTTGACATTACATCTGCAATATCAGAGAAATTCTCTAACCTTGAACGTAGGCACACCACTCTAATAATTAATAATGCATTAATTAATAGTTTTTGTATATAATTAACCTATGTTAATTTATTTTTTACTTCTTATTTTTATCCTTACTTACCATTTTTGTGTTGATTTTCATTCTTCCTCACCATTTTCATGATCGATTACCTCAAACCACTCATATATTCTCTCTTTTATAGCTCAGGTAAGACTTATGTTTTCCTCCCTACAAGTGTCATTTCTTGACCTAGGGTTTTCATTTTTTATTTCATGTTTTCTCATGCATGGTTACATTTAAATTTAGCTTTGTTGTTTTAGTTTATACATCATTTCATGTTTCTTGTAAACCCTAGCTTTATTATTTTCCTTTTTTTCCCTATCAACCTTGACTAATCCATCATGATTTTTGTTTAGTGCACCTCAGAGAAAATTCCTTGAGGAACACAACCACCCTAACATGTGTATAGCCCCAACTCTATGCACTTTGGAAAATTTTATTTGAGTTACACACTTATAACCTTGTGAAGGTGCACTTCAATGATTTTTATTTGAAGTGCATGTAGCCCTAATGCACATCAAAGAATTTTATTTTAAGTGCACCTTCTTTCCCCAAAACCCTCAGTGTAAGTCAGAGAATTTTCTCTAACATACAAAAACCTTACTATCCTCCTCTTCGATGCACATCAGACAAAATTTTCTAATGAGTAAAACCTACCGTTGGGTGTACATCAGATATTTTTATTCAATGTGTATTATGAGACCAAACCTAAGGTGCAAGTCAAAGAATTTTCTTTGGATTACACCTTACCCCAAAATTTCAATAACTCTTGTGTAATTTAGAGAATTTTCTCTAGATTACACCAAAGACTAGTTTTATCCATATCTCATGTAGGAGCATAGATATTTTCCACTCTTGCATCTTCTCCAAGATGAATTAAAATGCTAACTCTAGCATAATGAAAATTTCTTATAGTTGTTTAACCAATCTCAGATGATTCACCTTCCAAGAATACAATGAAGTATAAGTTCTAAGGGGTGTTCTTAGCATCTATAATGGAATCTAATGTGGATCAAATTAGAGACATTGATATTGTTCATGTTGACATGGTATAATTCTTGCATAGATTAGGGATGGATCCCATTGCTTCACATATGCAAGATATTTTAAATAGTGATATTCATTTGGTAACAACTTTTCCTATTTTAGCACAAGACCTAGAATTTGTCCTAATAGTTGCTGCCCACTTCAACCAGGAAACTAGATCAGTCAAGGATGCTAGTAGGAAGGGGATAATTAAATTGGATGCTAAGTACTTTGATAAAATATTTCATCTTTCAAACATCAAATAGTACTTAGATATAAGTACCAATTCAACCCACAAATATTATGACAAGAATTTTGACAAGTGCAAGAGGTACATCAATGAACATTGGCTCAGGACTCCTAGACGTTCAATTACAAGATGACATATATACTTATATCATAGTGAATTCTTAGAAGAAGTAGGAGATTTGATTACTCTCCTAAGTAGAATTAAGGGCTCTCCAACATCAAATGTGTTCTAATAATGGATGTATCATTACCTCTTCATAATTAATAAGGAAAAATTAAAAAGTTACTGGGGGAGCCAAATCAATGATGTTATATGTCATCAACTTTTAGAGGTGACTTCTTCCCTAAATTTTTATATGACTTCTTATCTAGTTTATGTTACATCCAGCATGAGAGCCTTGCCAGGGTTGACTAGTAGTGGCGAAAGGAAAAATGTTCTAGATTATGAGTACTATCCATAATTAACTCTCAAGGAAAGTGACAAACATTACATGAGAGTTGATGATGCTTTATTCTACAAATTCATTTGCATCTTTGAGCAAGACCTTGAGAAGAAGAGGGTTTTAGATTAGGAATGGGTAACAATTAATAAAATTGGTTTCATATTTTTATATTTCCCAACATTCACCTACATTAAGGTAGGAGGATTTTATGAGCAACCATACATGTTATCGAGATATCCAAGTGATAAGTCAATATTGATAAAGTTGTGTAGGAAAATAATGAGTATACATAAGAATTAGTTAGATTCCCATAAAAGAGGTTTTAATTTTCCAATCAATATTGGGTGGTATACTATTGCCGTTACTCCAAAGGCCAAAACCATGGAAACTAAATTTTAGCACATAACTCTTAAGATATTTAAGAGTAGACAATATTTTTATTATAGGCTGATGAAGGAGAAAATCGAGCATATTTTCACTCACGTACATAGGATTGAGGACATCTGGGTAGGATATAGGATTGATGAAGATGTAAGGAAGCTAGATTATAGCCATCTTACTGCTAACCAAATTGACAATATAAAGTTGGCTAATATTATAGTAGATTTGTCAGATGATGAGGATGTATTAAACTCCTCATATAAGGGAAATTAGGTAGCTTCTACTCCTCTTGCTCTAATCCAATGGTTAATTAAAGAATCTACGTCAATCAGGGATAAATTTCAACCCATATTGGCAAGGACTAACACTTGATTGGAGTCTAAAGGAATTAAATTGAAATATTTCATAATTGGTTATGAGGAGGAATATGATGAAGATACTACCAAGAAATGAAAGGAGCTTAGGACAAATAATAAAGAAGAGGCTTCTACTTCTACTTAGAATCCAAAGTTTGTATTTGTAAGTAAAGGTAAAAAAGAAAGATAAAAAAGATAGTGCCAAGGAAAGTGCTCAAGTAGAAAAGGAGGAAAATATAACCACAAGCAAGGCACCACCTCAATAAATAACTTCATAAATGCCTCAACCAGTGATTCAACAAACTACATAATTAGAGGCTATATAATCAGAGGTTCTTCTGGTTGAGATTTCTCAAGCCAATGTTTTATAGGTAACTTTTTCCATAGTTTCCCTTATAGATAAAACTATACAAATTATTTATGCTCCCTCTCAAGTTTTTATTTCATCTCCCCCTTCACCTCCTAGTGCCTCACTTTTTAAAATTGCCTCACAAGGCACATTGGATCAAGTTTTTGATTCATTATCAAATTTACCCAGTCCTTCAAAGTCATTAGGATCCCCAACTAAATTGTACTTTACTCAATAGGATATTGATAAATTTATGTCTACATCTTCCTCTAAAATAAAAACCTAATCCCCTATCACCATAGTGTCTAAAATACCATTGGATCCTAAATTATCATTCATGCTAACCCAAACCCCATCGATTATAACCACTATCCCATTGGTGATGACTCTACTATCAGATACTTCCTCTATTCCACTTTCTATTTCACTTACTTCACAAATCATTGTTCCTTCCCAAACATCATAATACTTTTTTTTCTACTCCAAAAGACTCATCTCTTCTTCCTCTATAGACAATTTCTTAGACACCTAAGAGGAAGACAGTAGGTTGTTTCACCTAATGATTTTTATTTTGGTTAGCTTGTGTCGATAAAGCCCAAAACAACAAAGAAGGCCAAAATTATGTCAAGGGTAATTTTTGAATTTGGGCACAAGTATGTTGAAGTTTTAGTGCCTCTTAAAGATAAAAGCATTGAAGATATTCAATTGTTTGATTATTTAGTTACATGAATAAATTTAGGGAAGCAAAGAAATGAGGGTGTAAAAGAAGATTTGCAAGTAGATATGATATCTTTGTTAGAAAGATATGACAAAGACAATAAAATCAAGGATAAACTCAAAGTATAAGTAGAAAAACTAACCTTTATTTTACTAAATATCACTCAACATTCTGAGTCCATTGAGCCTATTGTACATGAAAACATTTAAAATGCAATTCAATAGGTAAAGAAAATTGGATCTCGAGGTCAGTAGGTGAATGCCTGGATTGAGAGATTAACAACACAAGGTACTCAATGGTTACATTATACCATTGGATTTTTGAACAACCTAAGTGAAGTGAAAATATAAATTCAACAAATAATTAAAAAACTCACTTAAAATTTGTAATCGACTGAGAAAAACATCGATACATGGACTTAGCTACGTCAATTCAAGTTAGATCTCCTAGTTGAGCAAAAAGTCATTCCAAATAGAAAAATGTTCATTGAGTATATGGAAGACATGAAGAATAAAAGAGAAGTTCTCAAGAATCTAGTTAAAGATCTTGAAGAAGCTGAAGACATGTGCAATAATAAGATGTTAGATCTTGTAGATAAAATTAGAGAGATTCTTTATCAGGTTAGAAATGACTCCCAAGAAATTTTTCTTGTGGAGACTATGGTTAAAGAGTTTACATCCTTGCTCCAAAAAGAAATTAAAATAGGAACGTTCATGTTGGATTACATTGAAAAATTAATTAAATTTCAAGTCATTATGGATAAAATACAAATAATATTAGAAAAAGCAAGGATTTGATAGTTAACTTAGAAGATTCTATCATAAGGGTCCTTGCCATCTCCAAGAGTACATCAGGCCCAGATAACAATGAGGTCCATGCTACATTGAAGATATGTGATAAATATTTAGAGAAGAATAAAAAGGAATAAATTCTTGTGTCTAAGGACACTTAGTTTATTTTTGTAACTTTTCATATGTAGTTTTGTTTGGTACAATTTGCACGTAGGAAAAGTAAATAGTCCTAAGTCAAATTAGACTTTGTCAATGAATAAGTTAATGTATTTACATATTTCCTATTTTTGTTCATAGCTGCTCTATATAAATAAGAGGATTATCTTTGTAAAAGGGGACCACCAAGAGATATAGAGGTTAAACTTTGTTGAATTGATATACAATTTTGAAACTTTATGTTCATATTGTAAATCTTAAATTTCATCCAATATAAGGAAATCAAGTGATATTTAAATATTTTTGTTGAGATAAACTTGTGGTGTGTTGGAAATTTTCTTATGTCTTTTCCATTATGTTTTCTTATTATTTGACTAGATTATGGTGTGAAATTTATATAAAATGAAAGGTGCTAGGAAGTTGATTTTACAGTCTTTGAGCTACTTTTTAGTTACTGGGTTTGTGTTCATCATTATAAGCAACATACTATGAAGACTTTGGGTTGTAAGTTATTCTTTTTTGGTGATTTTTACCTTTGTTGGAAATAAGGTGAAGACTTTTGAACATACTTTATTCCATCCATTCACTTTACTTCTCTTGTATTATTCTAGTTATTCTTTTGACTAACTAGTCTAAATATCAGTTACTATTTCTCTATTAAATGATTTTACATTTTCTTAATATATTGCAGAAAAAGGAATAAATTTTGTAGGAAAACATCAATTCTAAAAAAAAAGAATTGGATGATATGACAACACCCACTATGATAAAATTAGTGTAAATAATAACTTCTTGTTTTAGTTAACAATAGGAAGGGAGCCTCCCCTTATCTCGAGGAGAGATTTTATCTCATCACACTGTGGATGAAATACCCATTTTACTACCATTGTGTTGGTAACAAAATATTCACCCAACAAACATAACAATATTTCTCAAGAGGAAAGATGAGGATTGTAGGGAGTGAAAAATGGAATGTAAAAATCATAATGTAGGCATTTTATGATAATACCTTAGAAGACATGATGCATACTAAGGACATGAAAAGACACTAAGTGATTAGTGACCATCAATATACATAGGTTACCTATTCGCTATAGACACAACGTTATGTAAGAAAATAAGTGTGCTACTAAGATAAAATTATGTAGGCAATTTTAAACAAGAAAATTAAAATGGACCTACCTACCCATAATGTGTTCTTCATTCCTTAGGACCCCTTATAAATTTGTCGATCTACTATGAAGATTGGGTACTTACGTGAGAAAGTAGGTAGTAATAAAATAATTTTTTATTCTCATTTTCTAACGTACATTCCTACCACACCCCAATCGACCTCATCTCTATCATGAGGCCAACTATGGAGTTTGAGATTTGATTAGAAGAAGATGTGCTTAGAATCATGTATTTAGTGTGATTTAACTTTTGATAATTTTGAGTGTTTCCTTTTAGATCATTACTTTTTTTAAATGATTTGGATTTTGAATGTTTTTATGGATTTTAATATTCCTCCTCCATATGAACTTAGAATGACCAATCATGAGAGATAGAGTGATACACATAAATGAGATTTAGGCTTTATCTAAAATAAGCTAAGTATCTAAAGAAAAGACTGATAGAACACTTAGGCTTAACTATAAACCAACATGTTATCTCAAGTCTCAACCTTGGATATTCTTAGTTTACAAAAGGGAATAAAGGGGAATAAAAGGAGATCTAAAGTAGACCGATATAAGGAGATTATAATGAGATATATTTTTTTCTAACTGATCACATGGTAAAGAAGAAATGACTAAAGGGAGTAAGGTTTATATAACCAAGTCGTAATAATGATTATCTATGATTATATAGATAAGATAGAAAATAATCATGAAAAGTAATAAGGGAGTCATAAGAAAATAAACTTAAGAAGAAAAAATATATAATAAGAAAAAAAATTCATAAAAGAACATAATGACATTATAAGTAATATAAAGTGTGAAACCAAAGTCACCGTGTAAGATATATAAATGTAAAGTTAGAGCACACATCCAATCCAAATAAAAATGTAATAACACTATACATGTGTTCATAAGTATTGATATATTTGTCAACATGCATTATCTATAACATTTATTGAGTATCTATGGAGTTGAATATAAACTATAGCTAAATTTTCATCTATCTTCAACAAAAGTTGATAAAATACTTCATGTTGAATCTCCTCAATGGAAAATATAGGAATGATTGAAGGATCATGATAATGAGGGTTATCATATAGGATATTCTTAAGAGAATGCATAGGAGTGGTTTCTATGGGAGATGAAGGGTTAATCTATGGGAAATGTGCTATGGGTGAGTGACTCATAGGTGGAAAAGGATCCATGGGTGCGGGGAAGTCCATGGGTGAGCTTTCATAGGTGGAGGAATAGTAGGTGTTGAAGATACCACTAGAGGAGATGAAACCATAAGAAGTGGAACTATTTTTGAAAAAGGGGGATCCTTATTGTGAGAATTATCAATGGGAGGAATGGTAGAAGGTGTAGGAATAGTTAAGAGGTTACCCTTGATATACTAATAAAGGATGTGGCAATGATTAGTGTGATGTGTGTCACATTGGTGCTAGAGACAATATACCTCTCTTTAGGTAGATACTTAGGTAATAATTTTTGGGGAGGTATAGCCTTGTTTGAGGTATAAGGAGTAATGGTATGCAAGGTGTCAATATATTATCATAGCTTGTGACAATGTGTGGATGAATGGTTATCTATGATGTATAAGTAATAGATATGACTATGAGTAGTCTTGGTAGGTGTAATCATAGGAAGAGGTGTAACATAATCTAAGGGATCTTGGTAGAGGGAAAAATCTCTAGTCTAGTGACTAGAAACTTTATGAATGTCATAATAAGGTTGATTGGACCATTTAGTGGGTGATGGATCCAACTATGTAAATGGAGAAAACCATCACCAAGAGAAGGTGGGGTTGGTGGAGAGACTAGACAAGGATCGACTGAAGGAGTGATAGGATAAAAAATAGGAAGAGAATTATATATTAAGGGAGTGGGAATATGATCCAAAATATGTGCTACTAAGGGAGGAGTGGGCTCCATAAAAGGCTAAAGATAGTTTTATGATTCTCAAGGATAATTAAGATAGAGGGGTCATGGTATCTAGAAAAGTGTTAGGGAATAATCTTATCATGATCCATAAGCATAATCCTATAAGGTTATTTAGAAACTAGAGGTGTCCACACCATCTCTAACTTATGATATAGAGAAAAAATACTAAAATTAGGAAAACTATAGGATGGAATAGGGAAGATATACTAGAAGACTAAATCAAAGAGGAATGATTACAAATAATCTCAATATCTTGATCCTAAATAAGATAACCAAAGAATGGATAATCTAAGGTATAACTATAATCTTAATTAGGTGTATGAATATAAATGGCATAGGTAGGGATGACCTTATCATCTAATGTGGTGTGATGAATATAATGTTGAGTCTTAGTTAAGATAAGGGGGATGTCAAAACAAGGTGGTTGATGATAACAAGGTTGTAAATAAGTAAGAAGTTGAGAGATGAGATGAGGTGAGAGGTCCAAAGTTTTAATTTTGAGATTGATCTCATTAAGTTCATCGTAATCAAAATCTAAGAGGTTAGGTGGTATATTCATAATGAGTTTAGGATGACCATTGCAACCTTAGGTGGAATTGATAGGAAAGTTAAATCATTGAGATTCACAAAAAGAATGCTTGGTAAGGGTAAGAATCTTGAATACACCATAGTATTAGAAGTTTTTGAAATTCAAAGGTTTTGTGTCATCATAAATCCTATAGATGGTTCCATTATGAGGAAAATTGATGCATTGGCAAGTGGAAGAGGTAATTGATCTCATGCAATGAGTCTATGGCCTACCAAGAAAAATGTTATAGGATAAAGGAAAATTAAAGATCATCACCTTCACATGAATGGTGATAGGTGGGATGGTAATGGGGAGCCACACACATCCTCAAGTAGGCATTTACCTTTAATCATAGCCTTGACAAGTGTTTCATATGGATTTAATATTGCATTTAAAATATCCAAGGGTTTTGATAAAATTGATAGAGGCAACATAAGTGATGGAACCCTCATCAATCAAGGCATGTCTGAATTGGATATTACCAAATTAAAATTGATAAAGAGATGGGGATCATCTATGCAAAGCAAAATCTCATTGAGGATCATAGAATAAATAGGGAATTTGAGGCAAAGAGATGTGTCCATTATTTTATGAACATATATGGACATCTCTTCACATTATTGTAAAATTCTATCTTTTGATCCATTTAATGTTGCTTTGCATCCTACTAGGGGAGGATGAGGGATGTTCATTTCAAAAAAAACTACATAATTTTATTGTGATGATATGGAGAGGTTTGCATAAGTTACATAAATGGGATTTGAGATGGGAGATTATTGAGTACTGTAATAGGATCCTAATCATCATAACCCATAAGAATATTGTTGGAAAAAAGTGCATAGTGTTGAAAGAGTTACTTAGAAGGAGGAATTGAAGTACATGTGAATTTATATTGATCAGAGCTAGAAGGTTTAATAGGAGGATAAATTTGTATCTTATGTTGATAAGATGGAGTAGTTGATGCAGGTTTGGTTTGAGAATTGTTATAAGAAGTGTTGACAAAATATTGAGTATCATTGGCAAAAGGTAAAGAAGATGGAAGGATGGTAGAAATAGTATGAGAAGCGTTATCCAAGTGAGGTGTTGGAATTGGTTCAAAAAATTATATAAGGTCATATTTCCCTAACTCATTTAAGTGAGTTAAATAAAAATCTTGGATAACATGAAATGTGCAAGACAATAGAGGTGTGTAGATAGGTTGAGGATCAATAAAAGCAACCACCCTTTGCATATTAGTCATATTAAACACATTATATTTAGGATTTGGGTCAATAAGACTAAAAATTATTGGTATAAGGGGTAGGCTTATCTTGGGTATCTTGGTGATTTATAAGAGGATCTTTATAGATGTTCAAATGAGCATTAGCCTGATTCAAAGCTTGAGATTAGTTTATGTTTTGTGGGCTTTGAAGGTAATGTTATAATCTTTTTAGATTTGTCAAAATTGGGATCAAGAAGGAAACCCATATAAAAATTATGAAGCTACCCATAGGTCTCATGATAATCACCCAACTAGTATGAAACTAACAAAATTTATTGGGATCATACCAAGATTTCATGAGATAAGTGGGATCAAGATCTCATGGTAGATGTCTTGGGAGACATTTTTATAAATTTTATAGGGATAAAGGTTTATGAACATTGATGTTGTTGGTTGAATATAAATGAGGATTGGTGATATGGTTGGGAGGGTAAGCTTGTTCTAAGGTTTGGTTAAGAACAATAACTTAAATTATGTGAATGGTATCATAAGAGTCGGTGACACCATCACTAGTATCATGAAATTTCTTATTCTTGAGTAACATGAAAGTACCCATGAAAGGTTGGGATGGCTCAAATTGATGCATAGTAAATCTTGATTCTTAGCTTCATTAATAGACTCCTCAAAATTATGTGGAGAGAGAGAGACTAGACTTGATATTACAACTCAAGAAAAAGAGCATTGGTAAATAAATGAAAGAGGTTATCATATATCATATTATGTTCACATTTTTTTGACAAGGTCTTAAATCATTTAATGAAAACTTGTGTAGTTTTGATCTTAAGTCACTTATAATTGATAAACTAGGCCACGATATTTTTAAGAAAATCACTGCTTTGGAACTCTTGAAATAGAACATTGACTAAATATTCTAAACTAGTAATATAATGAGATTTAAGTTCATTGTACCAATATAAATCACCACCCATGAGTGTTTTGGATAATATATTGGTATCATAAAAGGTATTTAATTTGACCCAATATTTATATAGATTTCTAAATGTTTTTAAATGAAGAATAGGATCAGTTGACCCATTTTAGGAAATGGTAGGTGTGATGCCTCTTATATCGATATTAGCAGTTTGAGATGTAAGAGGATAATTGTGAAGATTATTAATTTTTTTATTAACAAGGGTAGGTTGAGGGATAGTATTACCATGGGAATTATAAAAAGGAGGTGGGGAACATTTTGATTATGCATGTCCCATGGCATCTATTACAGGTGGGTTTGAAATAAGAGTTAATGGGTTTGAGTTGGAGTGTTTTTTGAAGTATTCAAGTCAGTAGTAGTGTCTTGGTACCACTATGAATATTAGTAGGATCTTGAAAAGAAATATTAGTTAGTGAGGAAATAGTGGAATAATTTGATTGTGTGGCAAAATATGGACTATTATATGGATGAGAAGGAATAAACTAGAGGCATGGTTACTATGGGTATAAAATGATGCACTATTGGAAGAATTGAGAAGAGTGGGTCTTGGAAGGGCCCGACTAGATGTAGAACCTACCATGTTAGTAAAAATACTAGGTATGAAGGTAAAGGAAGTCAAAGAAGAATAATTCATGGTATGATAAGGGGTAAAAATAGAGGGAAGAGGTTGAGAAGCAAATAAGATAGTATCTCCAAATCCATGTGAAAATGTGGGAGAAGATTAATGGGGTTATTGAACTTGACCACTTATCATGAAATGGAAAATAGTAGAAGGATCCTTTCCTTGATGTTAAGGAAACTTAATGATGAATAAGAGAATTTTGGGTGTATACTCTAAATTGGGTTGATATGTAAGTGACAATATAGGATTATTAAGTGAAGAGGAATGAAGAGGGGTCACATAATTTTTAGTGTGAGTGGATGTATGAACTCTAATTTCATCTATGATGGGAGCCAAAAGTTGCTTATGGGAGAGCCTATTAGGGTTGGTAAGACTCATCATATCCATTTAATTCAACTTAATTTTGTCTTAAAACATGAATTTTATGATTAAGGAAAGAGATTAGAAAAGGTAAATGGGATTAAAAATCAAGGAGACATAATGGGACACAAAAAAGTATAGAGTTAACTAGGTTGACCTAGTACTAGAAATAGGGTTTAATAAACTAAGTTAATAAGGGTACATAGTCAAAAAGTTTGACCTAGTACTATAACCTGAGATAGAGAATAACATGATAAGGATATAGATTCAATAAGGATGAGCAAGTACTATAACTTGAGAGGTAGAAATGAGCATTGGGTTGACCAGGTCAATTTAGTATTGTAAGCAAGGGAAATAAATAGTTTGTAAGAGACTGTGTTGAATATAATGATAGTGTATTAAAAATAGGGATTTTTTTTGAAATGAACTTGAAATAAATAAATGGAAGTAAGAACAATCAATTAGGTAAATGAGAATGATCCAATTGAGGTACATAGCATAAAACCTTAAACCAATACTAGCCAATGTAAGTTTTTACAATAAAACATACAATGAGTAAAGAGAAAACAATCAGCTAAAACATAAATCCTAACTAAATGATCATCTTGATTGTTGTTAGATTATTATAAAGTGTTATTTTAAGTCTTATAAGGAAGTTGGCTAAAATTAGGGAACTAAAAAGAAATTTATGGATGGTTTTAGGACTTTTAGGTTGAAAGGGATTTGTGTTGGTGACGGTACTAGCTTGGTATTGGGGACTACCCCCTGACTTCAAGATCCCATAGTGATAAGGGTGTCGGGTGATTTTATAATATATACCATTAACCACATGTTACTACTTGGCCATAAAACCAAGTTGACTTCCCTATTGGTGATGAAATTCAAGTAGGTAGGCCTTAGGTAAATAAATGTTTAAATGTGTTTTGAAATTATGTGATTTGGTAGTGTGTGAAATAAAGAGAAAAATAGTGAAACTAAATGGTATATTTAAAAACCACTTAATTTAACTATGTGATCTATTCTAAGCATGCAAACAAATAAATTTAAAAGTGTGAAGTAATTACAAGCATATAGCTATCAATTCCCAATTTTAAATATAATATAGAGTTGATTCAGACAACAATGTGTGAAAAAATTACAAAAAAGAGTTGAAAATATCACTATTATACTCAAAAGCAAGGTTCCTTAAGAGCTAAGTTGACCAAGTTGACCTAGTTTGCTATATGATTTTAATTTTAAATATTTCAAACTTTGTAAAATAGAATTGTAAGGTAGAATTAAATTGAAAAAGAGAGAAAGAAAGGAACTTTTATGGGTTAGAATATGCTGAAGACTGTGAAAGTTCTATTGAAGTGCCTTGAATGTTACTTGCAAAATTTTCCAATTAGTCAATTAGGTCAACCTAGTTCTATAATTCCCTATTTTTTAAAACCTATTAATATGACTATACTAGCTTGGTCAACCTAGTTTGTTATCTAGAAGATGTGTGGAATACTATGTCAACCTTTTTGACCTAGTTTCCAATCTAGAAGTAAATAAGAGTACTATGTCAACTTATTAAATCTAGTAACTTGTATCTAATAAAGACCTACACAAAAAATAATAGTTATTTTTTATGTAACTTTGTGTTAAACCTATGCAAAGAAGTTAGAAATTATACTGGCCCTATTAACCTAATATCATAAATATAGAAAAATAATAAATAAAATGATATAAATGAAAAATGTGAAATAAAACCTACAAGGGTTAGATTCATGTCAGGTTCACTAAAATGTATGCAATTAGAAACACTTCAGATCTATAAATTAATCCTAGATAAGAGAAGATAGATAATACTTACACTTCCAATTGGGGATACATTAGATAATTGAGAACATGACAAATATATGGATCTTCTAAACCCAATTAGGGGATCTCTTATTACAATAAGATTACTAGGGAGGGTTATAAAGCTTTCAGTCAAGTAAAACTATGCAATAACCCTAATTAAGTCCTATGTTTTCAAATTCACTATACTAATAACAAGTATAATAAAGAAATCTAATTTGGTGCTCACCAAAACTTATGGCACAAAGTGGGGGTAATAAATAATAAAATTAAAAATGCATAGAAGAAATATACTCATGTCAATGCATATGAAATCCTAATGCATAGAAGAGAAGTACAAATGTATATCTATCTACTCTTACAAAAGTGGAATTTTTTTATGAATACTTATATTTGAAGGTGAACCCACCAAGCCTCAATCTCTCCCTTGGACAAGGTGATTCATAAGAGGTTGTTGTGGTATGTAAGGATGACAAGGATAAATCATCTCTGGGATATATAACCTATCAATACATTTAAAATACTTTTCCACAAGACAAGATCTATATCACCAAAGAAAGTATGAAACCCAAAGCTTATTCCTCATGTGGGATGGTGGATAATTAGATGCATAATAGATCTTAATTCTTATTATCCTCTAAATAATGGTGAAATGATATTGTATATATAGGCAAATTTAACCCTAAGCCCTTCTAAAATTTCTAGTCAATAGGGTCAACCTAGTCGACGTAGTATCATTATTGGTAAAGACTTACTAGGTCATAGGCTAGGTCAACCAAGAACTAACCTAGAACCTAAATGGGTTTCACCAATAAGATTACAAGATCAACCTAGTTGACCTAGTCATGTAAATTTTAGAAAGGGGTTTTAGGTTAGAAAAATGGATATTAAAAGTGGAAAATGACTGGAGTGTAAAAAATATAAGAGCCATCTTAGGGGAATGGTTTTTAGGAGACAAGTACATAGATAACAAGTGGAAAATGGATAAAAATCATATAAAGCATCAATAGTTTTCCCACCCCTTTCTTGATGCACCCCTTAAGGTATGCACTCAGAGAGATTGAGACTTGATGAGTTATTGCAAGATAAAGAGCATAAATATTTGATAAAAGTTTTAAAATATTATGTGTATACACTTTCCATAATTAGAGCATTCTTCAGTAAAAGAGAGTAACATAAAAATCATAATACACTTATGGTCTTCATTGATACAAAAGACTAGTTGGATTCATTAATTGAGATACATTTGAAATCAAATGTAGGTAAGAATAGGAAAAAAAGGTGAGGAAGAGTGCCAAAACACCACCACATGTGGGAAAATAGAAATTTAAAAAGATACAATAATTAGAAATGCCCTTAAGTAGGAAATGTTGACCAAATTTGACTTCAAGGTCAAATTAGGACCCCTATAGGTAAAAAATTGATATTTAGATATTTTAGAAGGTCTAATATTTTGTCATGGGGTATGTTATAGTCCATTTGAACATTTGGTGAGGGTTTTTAATTGATCACCAACATGTATCTCTTGCTCACTATCCAAAGTTCATGCCCATTGCTTGTATATGCAAAAAGGGGCATTATGATTGTCATTGATGTTCAAGACTGAATATGGTGAGTAGAAGATATGCTTTATCAAGTTTGTGCTCTAAGACATTTTGATAGTGTTTTCCCACATATTCAAATCTACATGTTGTAAGATAAAGATAAGTAGGCACTTTTATAATGACGTATCTTGCACATAAGAAGGATTCAAGACCAAATGGATATATGGATTAGATCTCCTATGAAAGAAAAACAACAGTGTCTATTTTTAGGTCATGTGAATAAGTGAAACAAGAGTGATGTAGGTCCAAAGTTAGCCTTCTAGGTAAAATGAATAGTCTCCATACTCAGACAAAATCTGCACAAGGTCATGCAAATTTGTGATGATTTTATAAATATCATCTATGGACATTTTTAAAAGAAATAGATAGTATAAATTATATGGGTTTTTCATGATCATCCTAGAGATATGATCCATAGGTTCAATTGAGAAGGAATGAGCTCAAAATGGATTTATCTTTGCTCTCAAACTAGATAGGGTTTCTCAGTAAAACCTTAAGGGTTTAAGTCATGTGATCAACAAGAAATTTCTATTTCGAAGGTGAATGGCTATATCTTGGACCTAGTAGCTTAAGTCATAACTTAAGCCTTTGTTATCATTTCTAAATTAGCCCCTTGACCTAGTAATTACTAGCTCTGAGCAATGATCAAAGGACTATATTTTCCTGAGTCTATGACTTAATATATGTCCCAAATTGATCAATAACCTACAATTAATCATACATAAATTATATAATGAATAGAATAAAATTCAAATTGTCAAAATATCCTTTGAGTGAGTGCACAAGTGACAAGTGTCACATTCATAGAGCTTGGGAGATAGAGACCCAATGAGCGTAAGCTTGTCATAAGATATAAAAACTTAAACTCAATCAAAGATTTGAGATCCAATGGAGTGAATGGAATCAAATGTTATGAAGTGATCAAGGTTTATCAACATAGTGATGAGTTAAATATTGAGCAAGTATGATAAGATTGATAGAGTGAAAGTGATACAAAAATGTGAGAAGAAATGAGATGAGGTCAAAGTGTCAAAGTTTAATGACCAAGTCAAGGTATAGTTTATGTAAGTTCAAATATACAACAACTTATGGAATCTTAGTTGAGTAATATCCAATGGAGTGAAGGGACTCAAAATATATAAGGTGCTCAATGTTTATCAACACATGGGATAAGTACATGAAGCTACAGACTGACACAAGATCCTATAGATTAATGAATGTTCAACACATGGTATAAACATAGATAATATTGACATTTCAAAGATGATTTGATGTCTCATAGGAATTCATCCATAGGCAAATTGATAAATTGATTTGGGTCAATATGTCAATAAGCCAAGTTAAACTATGATAGCCAATTAGAGCGAAGGCAAGCCTAGGGTTTTTAATAGAGGTCAAGAATCCATTTTTTTCATGGAAAGCAAGACTTTGTAGGGTCTTCCCAATGCTATTAAATCCCATTCAAATTCCATAGAGTGGTCTAGTTGATGAAGTCAAATATGAGGAACATAAGGAACCACCATAAGGGCTAAATATTGATATCTATTTTAACAAGTTGTAGCATGTAGGGTTATTTCTCATGACTGGTTCATCATTTCTAAAGAAGGATCCATACACAATGAACTCTTAGCTCCTACAAAGATAGATTGGATTTATTTAGATCCAATGAATTATAGAATAATCTTTGGTTTGGAGGTCTATTTTACTATACATACTATAGGAAAACTAATGTCCTTAGATTTGTTTTTTGACTATAGGTGGGACCTATGATCTAAATATAGACAAAGAATGAATATAAAATAAACACAAGGGTGCCCATCATCAAAAAATAAAGTACTCTACCAACCATGGCATGGCATGATTTTTAGTATCAAGACTTAAGGATTTGGTCCTCATGAGTAGGGAAAGTGTACTTAGAGTCTTGAGATGGTGAGTTGGTACTTAGAGAGGTAGTTATTTGAGCCAAAAAAGGGAATTTCATGCCACTTTTTATGATTTTCATGACTTGGATTGAAATTTTTACTTTTTAACCTTGCATGGTCTATTTCACATCCTTTTATCATGCACATGTTATTCATTTTCTTAGCTTAACAAGTGTCCAAGTGACCTTTGGACTTCCCTTGTCTCTCCCCTCTCCTAAATACTATAATTAGTGACTTTTTGGGCTCTTTATATAGCCTCCATTGGTTAATGGTGAAACCCTATCCAATTTTGTATTTGAATGTATCTTGAAGAAATAAAAAAGTAAATTTGCCTACTTACATGATACAT
Source organism: Torreya grandis (assembly GCA_037957365.1). Lineage (NCBI taxonomy): Eukaryota > Viridiplantae > Streptophyta > Pinopsida > Cupressales > Taxaceae > Torreya > Torreya grandis. The sequence continues at coordinate 508,899 of JARHVA010003548.1, read as the reverse complement.
AATTGAGTTTGGTTGTAAATATTGTTGATCTTATCTAATAAAAGATGATCTTTTTTAACAAGTTGTCTTTGATTATTCACCAAGTATGCAGAAGAGTAATTATTGTAGGTATTTTTTGTAGCTAATTATTAGTGTGTAATAGCTTTATAAGTGGTCTATGATTGTATTGTATAAAGTATCATTCATTATCCCTTATAAACATCAATATATTTCTTGAACCTACCATATGAAACATTGATGTAACAATCTATCTTGAGTTGTGAGTTATGTGTGAAAGAAGCTTTGATTTACTCTAAGTAGTATAAGCTCAGTCAATAGGAGGAAACTTACTATTGGTGCATCACCTTTTATATTTTTTTATTTTGTCTTCCTAACCCTTTTCATCATGTAAAGTTGATAAGTGAGAAATTGTTTTAAAGAGTGCATTAAGGGAACTAGCGCTTCTACATATTCATCTCACCAAATTAATTACCCACAACAAATGAGATGTTTTCATTATACCACTTGGATGAGGAGAGTTGAGACATATCCTCAAGTGGTGCAAATCCAAGTAAGAATATTTTTTTTGGCATGCTTGGAGGGACCTTAAGTATTATAAGATTATCCAATATTGGTATTAAGCTTAGCATATTTATAGTTGCAAGAAAATCTACATTTAGTACCTAACGATTCCACTAAGTTTTCAACTCTTTGGTTGCTGATCAATCCTTAATTTCCATGCTAAAGGTGACCACTAGGTTTACTACTAAATGTATACCGTTTGAGTTTGTGAAATTACCTTGTTATTCTATCAAAAGATTCAAATTTTTGAATACTCATCCTTATACAAGGGAGTTTGTGTTTAAAAAGTCTAATTTTCTACTTAGTTTAACCCCTAATACACATAATATACATTCTAATATGGATAGAAACCTCCTTTTTCTAGCCTTCACCAGATCATCTCCTTTGAATCTTGCCTAATATGATCAAACTCCTGGAGTAGCCCTTAAAAGAGTTCCATATTTTAGTGAAGAAGGTCTTATTACTCCCATTGAACACATTATAAACATGATAATCTTCTTTAACATCCATAATATCACTGAAGAGAATGTGGCCATCAGGATATTGGCATTGTCTTTCAAAGGGAAAGCTTTAGATTGGTATGGAACTCTACCTCATAATTCCATTACTTCATGGGATGAACTAAGAAATCTATTTTCTAAGAGGTTTGAAGAGAAGAGTGATCATTTTTCACTAGCTAATTACTTTCCTACTATCAAGAGGTTTCCTCAAGACTTCATGTAATATTTTAACTTTAGATTTCAAAAGACATGGGATATGATCCTAGCTCTTGTGAGACCTACTCTAAATTATACCTTTTTATATTACCTAAAAGAATTGAATAGTGATGTAGCCATGATGATCTAATCCATGTGTGGGAATACACTACCTAGTGCCTATGAGATAGATATTAATGCTAATAATTGTCTTGTTCAAGTAGAGAATATTTCTCCTAGACCATCAATGCCATTATTTCCTGATTTGTAACCTCCTAATCAAATTACATTACCTACCTTGGCTCTTTTGCCTAATACCCAAGAGAAATCTACCCTTACCCATACCAATGAGATTCATGAAGTCAATATTTTACTTCAAAGTGTTAATAATTAATTTTTTGATCTAAAAATACAACAAGCTCAAAATCATAGGACTTTTTAGCCTTACAATCAGTTTAGACAAGCAAGTAGGCTTCTTTTGCAAGGTAATGCTCATGAATAAGGTCAAATAACTCTAGCCAGACCTTACCAAAGTTTCAATCCTAATGCCCCATAATTTTATATATATCTTGATCCCACTAAAAATAATTTTGTTCAATAACAACCATGTTATCCTTTTTATGACCAAAATCAAGGCCAAGTTACATATGTCAATAAAATGCCTAGCCAGGCCATGACAATGGAAGGTAGTCAAGTACCTCAAGTTCCAAAATTTGAGGTGCCAATGAAAAATGGAATGGAAAATGAATAAAAAAAATATTATTCTACTCTTATTAATCATTTAGAGGGAGAATTATGTGCCATGAATCATTTAGGAAATTCAAGTAATGTGAATGCTCATGTATCCTCCAACACTAGATCTAAAAAGAGGACTATTGAAGAGGTACAAGGGAAAAATCAAGGACATATTTTGACTCCTCCATCACCCAAAATGGTAGGTGGGTCTAAATAAAATCCTAAAGTGTAGGAAAATTATAAATCCTAGAATTCAAGACTGACTCCTACATATTCATCTTCATGTGCTACACCACAAGGTCTTAGTGCTTCTGAAGAACCTTTCAAGAAGAAAAATACTTCTATCAATGTTGTGGATCAAATGAAGAAGTCACACATGAATATTTAATTATGGGAATAATTGACAATACTAGTACAAAAGGATATTCTTCAAAAGTAATTGCTTGGACCAAGTAAACCAATTGGATCAACAAGGGCATAAAATGTTGTTTTGGTGAATAGAACTCAACCCATTGATGGACAAGTAAATAAAATTGATAATAATCCTCATTTTTATCTATCCTTTATCATTAGTGATTGTATATTCAAAATTTTATCATAGATAATGGTGTTAGTATTTCATTTATGCCTAAGTCAATAGTGGATAAACTAGGCCTCAAGTATGAACCAATGGCCAAAGGTGATATATAATTAGATGGATTAACAACAAATACCTTTAGAGTAGTCAAGGATCTAAATTTGAATTTACATGTCTATCATAATTTATCCATCTCTCATGATGTGGTTGCTATAAATTCACCCCCATACTTTGATCTTTATTTGTTAAGAGAGTTTATAGCCAAGATAGGTGGATACTTGGCAACAAATAGGTCATATATAGTTTTAAAGACAAGGTATGGGGATTGAATCAGAACCTCTTTGTCACAATCATTTTTATACCTACATGCCTAAAGTATAAAATGTCAACTATACCATTCTTGATGAGGAGGAACTTCACATGGATCAATCTTAAACTTTTTATCTTGAAGGATTTGTTGATATACATCTACATGAATGGGGAGTTGAAAAATATGAAAATGACACTTAAAAACTCATATAAGAAGCTGGTCTTAGAGTATATTGTCTTCATGAATAAGGATATTTCATGCTAAATTTGATAAAGTCAAATGAAACTATGGATGGTTTATGGTAACTATTTTTTTATGGATTAAGAAGCAAGATTATATTAGGTGGTGGAGAAATGCTGGTATCTCCATAAAAGTAAAGTTATTACTCTAGTTTAATATTTCACTTCAGTTGTACTTATAATGTAGTAGAATATGAGGCCCTCATTCATGGACCTGAGTGGGCTAGAAAGAGAGGTGTGAAAGAGTTATAAGTTTATAGTGATAGTGAGTTGGTTGTGAATCAAGTGAGAGGTAAAAATATGACTAATAACTCCTTGATTAAGTCTTATAATCATAGAGTTTTGAATCTTATATAATATTTCCAAGCATTAAACATTCAATATATGCCAAGAGAGGATACCAAACATGCTGATAGGTTGGTAGCAATTGGAGCTCAATTTTATGTTTCAAAGGGGATGAGAGAGGATAAGAACTAACCTCATCTCAAAGTGATTTTAAGGTCATCTATACCTAATAATGTCACTAATTGGAAAGTGTTTGATAGTGACCAAAAAATAGCTCTTTTTCTACAAAATGATGCTGAGTTTTCCTCAAAGAATCAGGCCAAACCACAACAACAATATGGAGGGAAGATTATATAATTAAATACAAACAACCTCCCTATGGGCTTAGTAACACTTGAGAGTATATTCAATGATGATTATAAGTTGAATAAGAAAAATGTAACCATGTATAATAATCAATAAAACTATGAGAGATTACAAATCTTCAAAGATAAATTGCTTTCTCTTTGGAAAGTATGTACTAGAGAAGAAAGATATGATTTCATTGAATTATAGAAGGAATTTTTTGATGTCTTTGCATGGGAATATAGTGATTCAAAAGGATTTGATCAAAACTTAGCTTAACATAACGTAGAGATAAATGAGAAATATAATCCTATCAATCAAAGGCAAAGTCCAATCAATCCTAAGATTAAGCCTTTCATGAGAAAGGACTTGCAAAGTTGATTGAGTCTAAGATCATTTTTCTTATTAAGCATTCATCTTGGTTGGTAAAATTAGTACTGATAAGGAAGAATAATGGGGAAATTAGGTTATGTGTTGAATTTAGAGCCTTGAATAGAGTTTCCTTGAAAGACCATTATCATTTTCCTTCCATGGAACAAATTTCACAAGTTGTGGTAGGTAGTGAAAGGTTCTCACTCCTTGATGGATAATCAAGCTATAATCAAATTTTAGTAACTAAATGAGACTAATATAAGATAAAATTTACCACAAAATTGGGCACATATGCTTATAGGAAAATGACTTTTGGTTTATCTAATGTTGGGGAAATATTTTAGTGTGCAATGGATATGGATTTTCAAGGTCTAATAAATGATATAGTGTTGGTGTATCTTGATGATATCATGGTATTCTCTAAAGATGCAAAGGATTATTTGAATCATTTTAGCTATATTTTTTAGAGATGTAGAAAGTTTGGAATTTATCATAATATAAATAAGTGTGTGTTTTCTATCTATGAAGGTGAACTTTTAGGACACATTATCTTAAATAAAGGCCTATCCATAGATCTTAAAAGGGTGAGTGTAATCTTGGCATTAACTTTGCCCAAACACAAGAAATGTTTGAAAAGTTTATTTAGAAAAATAAATTTTAGAAGGAGGTTTATTCCATATTTTGATACCTTAGTCAAGTATATAACCTCTATGCTAAGGAAAGATGAAGTGTTTACTTGGACAAGAAGAAGGAAGGAAAGTTTTGAAGAGATCAAGCAAGCTATTTCTCAGGCTCCAACTCTTGAAAATCCTAATTTTTAAAAGGATTTCAACTTGTATACCTTTGGAAATGAATAATTAATGTTTTCCATGCTCACTCAATCAAATGAAGAAAACTTGGAGTAGCATATTACCTTCTTTAGTCAAGGATTAGAAGTTTATGAGGTAAGCTACACTTATTTAGAGATGCAAGTACTTTCATTTGTTATAAGTATAAAGAAGTTTAGGAACATGTTGTCTAATAATAATATTAATATATTGGTATCATATATTAATGTCAAATACTTCATTTTGAGTAAATATTTGAATGAAAAAAGGGATGGTTGGATTAAAAAAGTAATGAAGTATGATGTAGAAATCAAGAAAAACAAAATAGTGAAAGGAAAAGGACTATGTGAGTACCTTGATTTAGAAATTAAGGAATAAAAGGAAGATATTATAACCATTAAAGATGATCCTATGATATATTCATCCCGAAAAATGAGAATTTAGACATAGGAAATGATCTATTTTATTCAAATTGGTGAATATCTACATGGCCTAGATAGAGCCAAAAGAAGGTACTTCAGATTACAATCTATTCCTTATGTACTTGTTGATGGAGTGTTGTTTAGGAAATATTTATTATGTGTACTATTGAGATGTGTTGATTTAAATAAATTTGAGAAGATATTATTTTAGTTTCATGATGGACCAACAGGTAGTCACTTTGCTCTAAGGACCAAAGCTACTAAGATTATGAGAGATGGATATTTTTGGCCTAGTTTGTTTAAGGATACTCATGATTGGGTAAGTAAATGTCATAAATGTTCCATATTTTATGTAAAACAAAATATTATAGCTCTTCATCTTCATCCAATACAAGTAGACCAACCTTTTATGCAATGGGGTCTAGATTTTATAGGCTTAATCAACCCACCTTCAAGTGCTGGTCACAAGTGGGTGTTAGATTCCATAGATTACTTTACAAGATGGTGGAGGATGTAGCTATAAATAAATAAAATAAAAATTTAGTTTTAGACTTCTATGAAGGCATAGTGATAAGATTTGGGGCTCCTTCAACAATCATTTAAGATAATGCATTGACTTTCCTTAGAATGAAGCCAAGTGAGTGGGATTTGAAACATGGTATTTATCTTAGTACTTATGACAACTATTATCCACAAGGGAATGGACTAGCTGAGTCTAATACTAAGAATTTAATCAATGTTATCAAGAAGACAATGGATGAAAACCAAAGAATTTGGCATTCCAAATTGAAGACAACTCTTTGGGCTAATAGAATCACCCACAAGAGAGCCATTGAAAACTAACCATATACACTTGTTTCTAGAAGAGAGGATAGATTGCCTAATTCACTTGAGTTACCAACCTCTTATCTTAGTTATCAGCTAGAGTTAATGGAAAATTAAAGCATAGAAGTTAGATTATGTGAGTTGATGGATCTTGGAGAAATAAGAGACCAAGCTATGTAAACTATGAGAGCCCATCAAGATCAAACAAAGAGATACTTTGATAAGAAATCCATGCCCAGAATATTTCAAGAGGGGGACATTATTCTAAAATAGGATGAAGATATGACTAAGACTAGAAAATAATTTTTTTTAATTCTTTGTGGAGTGGCCCTTATGTCATCACTCAATGCAAGCAACATAATGCTTTCCAAATCTCAAAGTTAGATGGAGAGAAGCTTCATATCCTAGTCAATGGGATCTATATTAAACATTGCTACAAATTTTATCCTATCTCTTCAAATAGACTTACTAGTTTTTTTTTTTTTTGGTAAGTGCTTGAGCATATGTGTGTGTCTTGTTGGTGTCTTGCTTTGTTTTATGTTTTTTGGGTGGTGTGGTTATTTTATGTGTGTTTTAAGAAATTCCTTTCTAGTTGTCTTCAATAATTCATTGACTCCCTTATCCCATGGATAAGATAAGGCTACGGACCTTTAGTATAGCAAGCATACTACCCATTTGAGTCATCAGTTTGTTGACCAAAATTGACTTTGAGGTTAAATTGGAACCCTTATAGGTAAAAACTTGATTTTTAGATGTTTTAGGGGGTCTAATATTTTGTCATGGGGTATGTTATAGTATATTTAAACATTTTTTGAGTGTTTTGAATTGATCACCAAAATGTATCTCTTGATCACTATCTAAAGTTCATTCCCACTACTTATATATGTAAAAAAGGGCATTATGATTGTCATTGAATATGGTAAGTAGAAGATATGATTTATCAAGGTTGTGCTCTAGGAAATTTTGAAAATGTTTTCTAACATAGTCAAATTTTTAGGTTGCAAGATAAAGATAAGTAGGAACTTTTATAATTCCATATATTTCACATAATAAGGCTTTAGGACCAAATGGATATATGGATCAAATCTCCTATGAAATATAAATGAATGTACCAATTTATAGGTCATTTGAATAAGTGTAACAAGAGTGATGCATTTGTAAAGTTAACCTTTCATGAAAAATGAATGGTCTTCATACTTAGATAAAATATGCATAAGGTCATGAAAAGTTGTCATACTTCTACAAAGATAATCTATAGACATTTGCAAAATAAATAGATAGTAGATCTATTATGGTTTTTTCAGGAGCATTCCAAAGATATGATCCATAGGTTTAATTGAGAAGGAATAAGCTCAAAATTGATTTAACTTTGCTCTTAGACTAGATAGGGTTTCTCAATAAAAACTTAAGGGTTTACGTCATGGAATTAATAGGCACTTTCTATTTTTATGGTGATAGGATATAGCCTAGACCTAGTAGCTTAAGTTATAACTTATGCCTTTGTTGTCATTATGAAACCAACCCACTCAACCTAGCAATTACCGGATCTGAGTAATGATCAAAATATTTTATATTTTCCTAAGTATATAACATAAGATATGTCTTAGCTTGATCAAAAAATATGATTCATCATATGTAGATGATCCAATGAAGTGAAGCAAAGTCAAATTATCAAAGGCTTCTTTGAGTGAGTGCATAAGTGACAAGTATCACATTCACAGAGCTTGGTAGATAGAGACCTAATGAGCATAATTTTATTAGATTTAATAATCAATATTGTTATAAGATATAAAATATCATGATCAATTAGACATTGGAGATATAATGGAGTGAATAAACTCAAATGATATAAAGTTTTTAAGGTTTATCAACATAGTGACAAGTTAAAGACCAAGCAAGTTTGAGAAGATCAATGGAGCGAAAGTGATCCAAAGATGTAAAAATCAATGAGATGAGGTCAAAGTGTTAAAGTTTAATTTCCAAGTCATGGTATTATTCATGTAAGTTCAAATATCTAATGGCACCTAGAATCTTGTATTAGAAAGATCCAATAGAGTGGAGTGACTCAAATGCTATAAGTTGTTATATGTTTATCGACACATGGAATAAGTGCATGAATCTATAGATTAATAATAAGGTATTATAGATTAACATGTTTTTTAAATGTGGTGTAAGTGGAGACAATATTAACCTTTCAAAGAAGATTTGATGGCTCATGGGTATCTGTGCATAGGCAAATTGATGGAACAAGTTGGGTCAATGTGTCAATGAGCCAAGTCAGATATCAATAGCCAATTAGATTAAAGGTGTAAGCCTAGGGTTTTTGATAGAGGTCAATAATACATTTTTGACCATGTAAAGCAAGACTTTTTAGGGTCTTAATAATTTCATTAAAATTCATTTAAATGAAACAGAGTAGTCCAACTGATGTAGTCAAGTCTGTTAAACATTAAAAATTGCCATTGGGGTTTAATATTGATCTCTATTTTGACAAGTTGTACTATGTAGGATTATTTCTCATGACTAGTTCATCATTTTTAAAGAAGGATCCATACATAGTGAAATCTTGGCTCTTACAAAGATAAAGTGGATTTATTTGGCACCAATGAAATCTAGAAGAAGATTTAGTCTATAGGTCTATTTTACTATAAAGACTATAGGAAAACCAATGTCCTTAGATTGGTTTTCTAACTATAGGTGGGATCTATGATCTAAATATAGAAAAGGAATGAATATGAAATAAACACAAGGGTGCTCATCATTAATAAATTAGGTACTCTACCACCCAAGGCATGGCATTATTTTCAATATCAAGACTTGAGGATTTGATCCTCATCATCAAGGCAAGTGAACTTAGAGTCTCGAGATGTTGAGATGGTACTTAGAGAGGTAGTTCTCTAAGTCAACAAAGGGAATTTCATGCCACTTTTTAGGAGCTTCATGACTTGGATTGAAATTTTTTCTTCTTAACTTTTCATGGTCCATTTTTCATCCTTTTCTCATGCACATGTAACTCATTTTCTTAGTTTGACAAGTGTCCAAGTGACCTTTGGACTTCCCTTGTCTTGCCCCTCTCCTAGATGATATATGTAGTGAATTTTTAGGCTCTTTAAAGTAGCATACATTGGTTAATGGTGAAACCCTAGCCAATTATGTATTTGAATGTATCTTGAAGCAATAAACAAGTGAATTTGCCTACTTACATGCTGCATAACTGAGTTTGCTTTTAAATCTTATATAGTAAAAGATGGTCTTTTCTAGCATGTTGTCTTTGATTATCCACCAAGTATGTAGAAGAGTAATTATTGAATGTATTTGTTAGTGTTCCTTATTAATGTATGATAGTTTTAGAAGTGGTCTGTGATTGCATTCTCTAAAGGATCATTCATTATCCCTCCTAAACATCAATATACCTCTTTAACCTAGCATATGAAACATTGATGTAACAATCTATCTTGAGTTGTGAGTTATGTGTGAAAGAAGCTTTGATTTTATCAAAGTAGTCTAAGCTTAGTAAATAAGAGGAAAATTAATATTGTTGCATCACCTTTTAGCTTTTTTAGTTTGTCTTCTTAACCCTTTTCATGCAAAGTTGATGATTGATAAAGTGTTTCAAAGAGTGCATCAAGGGAACTAGCCCTTCTAGAGATTGATCTCACTAAATTGATTACCCACAAGTGATATGTTTCCATTATGTTGCTTGGATGAGGAGAGCCGAGACATATCCTCAAAGGGGTGTAAATCTAAGTGACAATAGGAACATTTAGAGACTAGAGTGTGACAGAATTAAGCATGAAAGTGCTTAAGATGAATGATATCAATTGGCTTATCAAATTCATAAAAATATTCAGTAGCTAATTTGTATGCACCAGAGGCATATTTAGATATAAAAATAAAGGGGAATCTCCATTTTCTTTCAAACTTACCATTCTTTCCACATTCAACATTAGTATTCTTTTTATCTTCCTTGAGCATAAGATCACCAATGTCAAACTCTTGGGAAATTATTCTCTTGTTATAGCCCTAACATAGCTAATTCTAATAAGACTTTAGGTGATTGAGGGTGGCTAATCATTTTTCATCTAAAAGGTCTAGTTTTATTAATCTACCCACTCTATAGTCTTCTTCATCTAGAATATCCTATAAGTAAATTCACAAAGAAGGTTATATTATATCAAAGGGAAGAATGGGTTTTGAAACTAGATGAGAGAATAGGGTGTTGCACTTGTATGGATGTAGACATTAGTATGAATGCCCACAAGTCTAGGAAAATTTTCAAATGCCAATCATGACCATTAGTAGCAATAATCTTATTTAAAATTTTGACCAACGTATTATTGGAAGATTTATCTTGGACATTGCCTTGATGGTAATATGGAGTAGATAAATTATGATTGATGTGAAATTTAAAACAAATGGAAGCAACATCTTTATATTTTTAAATGATCCACCATTATTATATATAATTATGGATGGAATTCCATAATGAAATATAATATGATTCAAAATGAAATTTGAAATTTTATTACCAATAATATAATATAGAAATATGACCTTTACCCACTTTTTGAAATACCCAGTTGTAGTAATAATGTTGTGATGGCCATCCAAAAGAATGAGATCAAGTCCCCAAGTATAAAATGACCAAGGAGTCATATTGGTTAAAGTGAATGTGTTGGAAAATGGATAAGATCAACATGTTTTTTACATGGTATACATTTATTAACATATGGCTTTGTATCTTATTCAATGGTAGGATAATAGTAACCAATAAATATGAGCTTCTTTTCTAGAACCATACCACTAGTGTGGGTCTTGAAAATCACTTCATAGACTTCACTTTGTGCTAATTCAGATTCTCATATATTTAGAAAATGGAGTAGAGTTCCATAATAGAATATATGACATAATGAGCCACCAATTATAGTGTATTACTAAGTATTTTATATCAATGATTTTTTTGTTTTTGGGATAGGTTAGGTGGAAGGCCGTGATCATGGAGACAGGAGAAGATGTCATGGTACTAAGGGTAATTGGGACCAACAATAACACATATCTTCTCTAAATGTGAATAGTTATAATATATACATAGAAGATTATCAATGAGAAAGTTGTACACTATAACAGAAGAATAAAATAAAATAATTGATCCAATAGTAGCCAGAACATCAGAAAATTTATTAATGTCTCTTGGGATCTACTCCAACTAAATGGTTTAAAACTTGACTTTTAAGAATCCACCATAGTTTTTTAAGGTACCAACTTTTCATCCTTTGTTTGATATTGATTAGTGAACTAATTGGTGATAATTTGAAAATCATCATACACTTGTAAATGTTGAATATCCCATTACAAAACAAAACAAAGTCTAGCAAGCAAAGCTTCATATTCAATGATATTATTTGTGCATATAAAACCAATGTAGAAAGCCTTAAGAATAAGAATTCCCTATGGATTAATGAACAATAATCCTACTCATAAACCATATGATGTGAAATAACCATCAAATAGAGATTCCATTATTTGTCTTTGGTTAGAGTCATAATATACTCATTAGGAAATTATACTATGATAGAAACATAATCTTGTATAGGTGCCTTGGCTAGTTGATCAATTAAAACATATCCTTTAGTTAAATTTTAATGTGTGTACTCAATATCAAATTCACGTAGTAGTATGACCCATTTTTCCATTTAACCTATGATATCTACATTATCTAATAAGTATTTTATTGGATCCACTTTAGAAATCAATTCTGTTATGTTATTTAACATGTAATGTCTAAGATTTTGAGAAGCAAAGTCTAACGTAAGGAAATTTTTCTCAATTGAATTATAATTTTTATCATAAGACACTAATGTTATACTCAATTAATATACAACTTGATCTTTCCCTTTATCATCATGTTGAGCAAGGATTTCCCCTAATGCACTATCAGGTGTAGAAATGTATAGTAAGAAAGGATTTCCTAACATAGGTAGAACAAATATAGGAGGATTAAATAGATATTGATTTAGTTGATCAAAATCCTCTTAGAATTATAAATTCCATTGAAATGTAATGCCTTTCATTAGCAGATGAGTGAATGGGTGACAATGATTAAGAAGTTGAGAGATGAAACACCTAATAGCTTATATTTTTAATCATAGACTATGTAGTTGCTTTAGATTGTAAGGAGATGACATTTCATTAATTTTTTGAACTTTATCTAGATCAAATTTAATACCTTTTTTAGGAATGATGAAGTCTAAATTTTTTCTAGACATAACCACAAAAACACATTTCTTAGGCTTGAGACATATTTTATACTCATGAAACCATTAAAATATTCTTCATGTCATTATTAGAATCTCTGTGTGAGTTATATATTTTCCTAACATATCATCAACATACCTCTCCAAAATATCATGCATGAGATTATTAAAGATTAACTTCATTGTTTATTTATAAGTAGCCCCTACAGTTTTCAAGCTAAATAACATAACTTGATAATATAATGTGCCCTAAGTGGTTGTGAATGTTGTCTTGAATTGATCCTCTAGATCAATTTTAATATGATTATAGCTTGAAAAATCATCTATGAGATATTACATTTCATAGCTAATTGTTGAATCCAAAATCCTATCTATATTCGGCAATGGGAAATTATCTTTAGGAAAAGCTTCACTTAGATATTTGAAATCCATAGAGATGTGAATTCCAGTTGGTTTATTACTAATAAGAAAAATGTTATAAATCCAATATGTATATGGAATGGGTTTGATGAAACATTTTGTGAATATTTTTTATAGCTCATCCTTGACCAAGATGACAATTTGTGGGTGCATCTTGGAATATGGATGTATGATCAAGTGATGAAAAACTAATGATAGATATATACTCAAAATATATGAATATGTCCATGAAAATATATCAATGAAATTCATGAGAAGGGAGATGAGCAATTCACATTCTTCTATAGTGAGGGATGCACCAAGCTTTATTACCATCAAATTATCAAGTGTAATAATATTGAGATCTAGCATGTCTTCTACCATAACTATGAACCATCAACTATAATATGAGGGAAAGAAGGTAATTAATCATCAGACTCAAAATATTAACTTTTAGGTGGACCCATATAAGAAGAATTATATCATTTCCTTTGGGTAATTGCCAATGAGGTACCAAATAGGGATTATCTAGAACCATTATCTCAAATTCATCAAGATATTTGGGCTTGATATCAACACCATAGGATAGACAAGGACTTGTGGACTATTAGGCTTCCAAAGAGGTAGAGTGAACTTCCCCATCAAATGGTTTTTAAAATAGGTTTTCACTGAAGGACACATCTTTATATTTTATTTTTCCATGAGCTAAAGTGCCTCAAAAGGTTTTCTCTTAAGTATATTGATGTTTCATTTCTATTTGGACTTAAAAAGTCTAATTGATCCCTAAAGTAGGATATAAGATCCAAAATGAAGATAAATCCCTATTTATGATCACCTATTGGTAAATCATCTCTCAAATTAAGGAACTTTGATAGTGCCTTTTCATTTTGAAATTCATCAAGAGAAATAACATTGTCATCTTGTTAGTCCTGATCCATAAGGTCAGGATACTTAAAGGTGAGGGGAGTGGTTTAAATAATGGAAATGGTAAGAGCATAATGGGTTTCAAACATGTTAGTATTGGTGAGATCATCATAAATATTTTAAAAGGGATTTGTGGCACTGCTAGCAACATCTTAATTAAGTGCACATGTTAAACCACTTTTAGGATGTTTAGGGACTACCCTAGGTGGTTTATATCCTAAACCTTGTTTCTTGGAATATTTCACCAAAATAATAAGAATTAATCAACCTTGCTCTTTGTCCCCCATTAGCTTAAATTTATAAGCATTATGATCCATAATTTTACTAGGAATGTTGTATTTTTACTCTAGAAACATGGAGCTAGATCCTCATTGTATAACCATGACTTGTCTACATGATTCAAAAATTCCTAACTAAAACCCTTTCTTGGAATAAATGGGAGAGGTTTTGTAAGAGATAATGTTTACCTTTATTTTGCTACTACATATTGGGTCGATCATAGGACTTTAGTATTATAGGTAGTTTATCCACATGAAAAAAATCCTTCATTTTATATGTGCCCAAACCTTTGTCATGATTGTTAAAATTTGAGGAATTTAAGGAGGGTAAAGGTGATATAGAAGAATATTCAAGAGTTTTAGGATAGACATAATTAGATGGTGGTGACTCAGAGATTATTTTTTTGTTATTTTTAATGTGAGTGATAATAATAAGACAATATGTATTTTGGTGACCTTCGTCAAGATTTTTACAATACTGATATGGTTACAAATATCTAAGAATAGTAAAATCTATTCCAACATGAGGAAACTTAATGATTTGATGTAGAGTATAAGTCACTACATGCATCTCATAAATCCATGAATGACCAAGAAGGATATTATATGGTAGTTCAAGATCAATAACATGACAGAGGGTGCTCTAGATAATGGATCTAACCTAAATAGGTAAAGAAATGGTTCCTATAGATTATCTCTTTGTATTAGCATATTTTTTGATGGTAATGGTATCATTATTTAAATCTACTGAAGTATATCCTAGATGTATAACTATATTTAGTGGAAAATTTTTAGGACTTGATCGATTATATATTAATACTCTCTTGATATTATGATGGGTAATAATAACCTCAATGTATAGAGAATTAGTGTGAGAATCCCCAAGGAATGATATATCAGTTTGATCAAATTTTGATTGTGGACTATGAGATAAATGTCCCACTAATGCTTGAATTTTTTCTAGTGAAATATTGCTAAAAACTTGATATTAGCTCAAAATTTCATATAAGATATCCTTGTGTAGCTAATAAGTATATAACAAATCCAAATTTTATTTTTGCACTAGTATCTTATTTAATTGATCCATAAGAATATATTACTTTTTGACATGAGGTACATACTTGGATTTAGACTGATTTGGAATAGTATTAGAACTAACAGGTGGATTCTAACTAGGCCTTTGAATGCTAATCTTCAATTGTTGAGTTATAACAACATAATATCAAGCAAGGATAGAAATGCCAAAATGTGAGGCTAAATAGACATGTCTTGGAATAATCACTTAAGGATGGGGATTATGAGATGGATTAAATCCTAGGATATATGGACCTAATCCTATAATTGAGGGATTTGATTGATGAAAATTATTGGAATATGAATGGGGATTTATGGTAATGGTTGTGGGAATAGATTTTTGTATATTCCCATGTCTTGACTAGTGTTAGCAAATGACACATTATTTAGATCTATTTCTCCTCTTTTAAGCAAATATTGTATAATATGTTGAATTTATACACACCTATGAATGGCATGACCTTTAATTATATGGTATTCATAATACTCATTATCCCTATACCATTCTTGTTTAGGTTGAGATTGATAGAAAGGATTAGTGCTTGGCCATCCAATCAGGTTTACAGCTGTAAGTTTTTGAAACATAATCTCAATAGGTTCTCCCAAGTTTTAAAATGGATGTTGATTAAACTTTTCTATCAAAGGAGGTTTAATTTACAATACACGAAGTTGTTGCTGAGGTGAATTCTGTATGGGTGGTGATTGAACTATTTGAACATGTTGTACATCCATAACTATGACATGGTTGGGTGAAGGTTGTAACATTTTTTCCCTATGTATATTATTTATAGGGAAATCATGAGGGAATTTGATTCCCATCTTTCTTAAATGCAATAGAATGTTTTCTCTATCAACATATAATTGGTTATCAAAATGGTTTTGAGCCACATCATAAAGATGGGGATATTATTTATACTATAATTGATGAACTTCCATACCCTCTTGATCCTAAGAATAATCATCCTCAAACTATTATTACTCGTATTGGTCTACCACAAAGGGATGCATTTGATTTTGGATCAATTCATCCTCATAAGGGGTATTATAGACCATACCAATTTGAGTGTAATGAGGCATATCATAATATTTTTTTTGAATAGACTTGGATAATAAAGACATATTTTGGGAAAATAAAAATAGGAAACTCTTTTTGAAATGGAAATACTTAAATAGATTCAACTTGGAGTAAGATTTTAAATTATAAAAGTGGTCTGAATTCTCATGGACAACATAATGACACCATTTCACACAAGAAGAAAGGTATGAATTATACATGTTTAATCCATATGGGATGTAGAAGGACATATATTTGACCAAGAAATAAGTAGAGTAATAGTATAATTTCACACAAGATAAGGGTATAAAACTTATGTTTTTTGAACAAGGTAAAATGGAACAAACTTGACTAAATACATGGAAAAAGTAATGCCTCTTAATGTAAGTATAATATGACAATGTTTGACCAAATAAGGAATCAATAAATCTTTCTTTACACTAGAAACTCACATAGGTTTAGGGTGAAATCACTGATCCCTTCAATATACTTACTTTTAATAGGATAAAATTGAAGATTATTTAAAAGTAATTAATTATTTTAAGTTATTGGTAGGGGGTTTACACCCCCCTTCTCTCAAAATTTCATATGTGAAAGTCAATCTTCAGTATATGTTAACCTTACATCCATGCATCAATGATAATTATATAAAAATAGGTTTTTACTCTAAATTTTTGTTTGTAAAAAATAAATGGTCCTTATACACCTTGTAGTACATGGGCACTCTAGAATGTTTCATCAATTAGGCATCAAATCAGTTAGATTGTTACAAAAGGGTCTTGTCCCTTTCTCAAGAACTTCATCCATCAATTTCTTAGTGAAGTGTGATGTCTAGTACATGTATGCCCTAAGGACCTATTTGAATTTTTAGGATAATCATTCAATCATTGTCTAATTTAATATTATGCTCAATTTGTATACCCTATAAAATAAATGGGGTTAGTATGTTGTTGGAAGTTGAAACCATAGGTCAACAAACCACTAAATAATTTAGGAAGAGGTGATGAAATCTTGATTGCTAAGACAAAATAAAATAAAAATGAAAATATGTACTTGATTTTTGATTCTCAAGACCCCACAAATGGGCAAGAGTAAAATACATTAAGTAAGCTTTTGGGAGACAACAAGACAACCAATAAAAATTATAAATAATGCAACTATCTAAGCAAATAATACAAGGTAAAATTCTATTAAATACATAAAATAAATTTTTGTTTGTTATTTAGTAAACACCAATTTGTAAATGTGAATGAAATTTACCTTGGTTAGTTGTAAAATTATATTAAAATTATGCTGAACCTATAATACAAGTGGTTAAATTTTAAATCAATGGTTTTAAGCACTTCAAGGAGCTTGATTTAAACTATTTTATAAATCTTAGGTTTTCACACAAATAAAATTTCAATAATATATTGAACCTTTTTGCTATTTTTATAAACTTACATAAAAGACAAAAAATAAACATAGATGATTTCATTAACTACAAGGAAAATTTCATTAATTAGGAGAATAATTTCATTAAAATCATGATAAATTTGCTAAACATAGTGATAATTTTTTAAAAGTAAAAAAAATTCACTAATGATTATAAAATTGAATATGAAACAATTTCACTGAAATACATACCAATTTCACTGAATGTGAAATAATTTCATTGAAATACGAATAGTTTCATTGAAAACTAGACCTGCATGAAAATAGAACAAAATAGATTAGAAAATAACATAGAATTATTTTTTATTCAAAAAGATGATTTAATAAATTAGTATAATAGTAGATATGATTTCATCATTTTTGGGATAAATTCATTGATAAAAAAAGACAAATATAATACATAAAAATAAACATAAAAGAACCAAAATAGCAAGATTGTTTCAAATTAGTATTAGTATATAGTCTCAAATTAAAGGTGTGGCATACGTAATCCCAACAAGCATGCCATATTTGTCAATAAAATGAAAATCCTATATATTTTCACAAAGTTGTTAACAACACAAAATAAATTGATAGAAAATATGAAAATACACACCTAAGACCTCGTGGGCTCAATAAAATACAAAATACTACAATGCTTTAGATATTCAAACAACTTTAATGAAAACATTCATTTTAAATTGTATTTTTTGGGATGTAGCTTATATGTATCTTGTGATCATCTTTATGAATGCCAGTTATAGTTAGACACCTCCATTAAATCTATGGAACATGTTGATTTTATCAAAAAATAGAAGACTAATGCATAAAAAGACTTGATGATTTGACAACACTTCATCATATATCTTGATCATGTTGAATTAAATTGAAAATATGTATATTTATACAAATTTATATTATGGAGGAACCCTCATCTTGAAATAAAGATGAATAGTTGTAAATAGTCTTCAAGAGTGCACATGGATCAATGATGTGAGCCCTTCATCTCAGTCAAGATGAAGGGTGGAGTATGATCTTTGAAAATATTAATTTAGGATAAGTATAATACCTTCATATTTTTTCCATGATGAAGGGTAGAGGATGCCCCTTGTATATATCAAAGATGAACAAATGTGGGATCTTCATCATGTTTTCAAGATGAAGGGTAGAACATCCTCTCGAAGAAAACACATGGATCTCAAGTTTGGGCCCTTCATCTTATTTCCAAGATGAATTATGGAGAATAAATCCCCATTTATTACTAACTATTTAAATAATTAGGGTGTTCACAAGGGTATATTCTTAAGATCTCAAGATTCATTTTTTATATGAAGGTGTCCCTTGGGGAGGGACAAGATAAAAATTAGTAATTGTAAAAGTAATTAATTAAATAGCTAAAATACCTATTTAATTAATATAATTTGAGAAATTTATTATTTGAATAAAATTGAGAAGGAGAATGTGATTGAACAAATGTAAAATTATCAAATTGATCAAAGGAATTGAATAGAGAAATTGACCAAAATAATAATTAAATAGATAAAGTGGTAATTGAACAGAGAATTTGATAATTGAATAGATCTAATATGTTGAGTTTTTTTTACTTAAATATTCCCAAAAGTGAGTTCAAACATGCATATTATATGAATAGATGATTTCAAACTAGACTATCTGAAATTTCAAGAAGTCATTACATTTTTCAGTTAGACATAGAAGTGATAAAATTGTAGTGTCTACACATTGGTTCCTTATTTTATTTTGACAATTTAATCATAGGAAGATTTTTTCATAAATATTATTGAAAAAGTGTTTTAAGATTTATCTAAAAGAGATTTTAATGCTTTCACTAATTGGAGAGGTAAATTATAGAACCATGTCAAATCATAGTCCTTGAGGTTGCTTGTAAATAATTTGGTCAAAATTTTGTCATTAGAGGCATAACCAAGGCATGCCACATAAAAGGATATATATTTTTACTTAGGATCACCGCTCCTATCATGAAATGGAAAATTAGGTGCAAAAAAACTAATGTGTGTGTGTGTGTGTGTGTGTGTGTGTGTGTGTGTGTGTGTGTTTTAAAATAATTGATAATTCCATGGTTAATGTAGTAATAGTGTTTTGGTTTTATAGAAACAAATGTTTAAACACTTAAACCATGCCCCCATTATAAGTATTAAGTGGTAATGTGCTCAAGGGGGGAGATGTTTCAACTATATCTTTTGAATTTTTTTTTCCAATATAGTTTTGAGGATCTCACCAAGATCTTTAGGGTTTTGATAAATACACTCAAAAAATAATTAAATTAATTTCACTTGAGCATGGTCTATTTTCTCATGTTCATTGGTTTCATTAGACTCAAGATTGATTAACAAAATCTTCTTCTATGATAACCTCATTAGTATGTTTTTCATTATCAACATTGGTGTCATCATGATCCATAGGATGATATACCATAATGTATCTATAAATATTAGATGGTGTGATGAGAAACGCAATGTGTTTAATATGCACACCTTATAATCTAAGGCTATGCCTAGGTTGCATGCAAAATAATATAACTAAAGAATGAAAAAGTATAAAAATATGAAACCCTAGCTGACTAAAGAACCTATGAATAATAAATGTTTGTATTCATATGAATTGGGATCACTAAATGTTTAACCCTAAAATGTATCTACATTAGGGTATGGAGGGTTAAAGGGGATAGAGATGGCCTCAAGTATAATGGTGATAAACTATCTCTATAGCAGGTGAATTAGATGCTAAATTTAGATATAACATATGTTGAATTCATTAAACTGAGATAAGTTAAAAATAGTAAGTTATAAGAAAAAGATAAATAAATATTATAATTAGATGGTTCTGATGTTAATGTAGTTCTATATGTGGAATACATAAGAAGAAAACTAGAAGATGATTCTATAACAGTCATTAGATTCTAGATTAAAATCATTTGGATCTATAAACACTAACATTTACATGGGATGGTTTCATCGACATTACTATTTGAATTTGATATAAGTTTCTTGTATGGAATACTTGGTAGAAAAGGATGTGACCACTTAGATGCTTCTAGTTTTATCTTCATCTTTGCTCTAGTGCATTCAGATCTAGGTCATATCCTATCACTCATGAATTTTTAAAACCCTAGTTCTTCTTGTTCATAGTGACCTTCAGGGAAAATGGGTTAGTGGTTTCATAGTGTCAAGCTGACCCAAAATACCCCTCTTTCAGTCAATGTTGCCTACATAGCCAATACTCTGAAGAGGGCCTTAGATTGAGGTAATTATCCCTTACATCTTGGCTTGTGTGTGAATCATGTACTATGTGGAAATCAAGTAAAATAGTGACCTCAATTATAACTTGGAAAATCAACTCTTTGGATACTTCTTTAATAATTTAATCCTATAAATGTGTTTTTCTATGACTAGTATGGAAATATGGAAATTTTTTTAATTAAATTATTGATAGAGTGATTTTGATGAGTTGCCTTGGTCTCTCTTGGTATTTTCTAGGTGAGGAATGAATGGGGGTTGATCTTGTATTTATATCAATTCTTTTGGAGAAGTAAGTCACATTAAAGAACTTAGGCTAACCATTAATATACATTTCATTTGTAAAATAAATTAATTTAGGGCACTAGACACTTACATTGGGTCAGTACACTAGTATCAACACTAGTTTTTATCCCATATGTTAGTGTCCATGGAGCAGGAAAGTAGGTATAGGATCTGAGCTTGCAAAAGTGGAAGATAATTACATTTTAATCATTTTCAAAAAGATAAAAGGCATGAGTCATCAACATAAGACTAGTTAAACTAAGACATAGGGTAAGGGTCACAAGATAGAGAAGATGTGAGACTTGTAGAAGTGGAAAAGGTCTAGAATTAGGAAGGAAAATTGAGGTCTAATTTTTCCAAGTGTACAAGAATAATGTTATATACAATCAATAAATATTGTGTATAGTTTTCACTTAGACCTAACTAATTTGAATGTCACTAATCAATCTATTATTTTTCCTACATATCCACTCATAACACCAACTACCTTAAGGGAGTTAGTTATTAATCCACCTATGATAAAAATGGCATTATCCTCATTAATGTAGTTTGATCCACCTTGCCAATATATAATAACTAATTCCAAATAACATATTCCTAACCATCATCAATTTAAATACACTATTGTTCCTTCTTCTATGGAGTTGATTCAACATTATCCATCTTTATCTGATACATTTATAACTATATATGATGAATGGGAAACTATAACCGACTCCCATCTCAAATTTTCTTTCTATAAATCATGAGGACTTCCCCTCATCATTGTAATCATTTAATGTATATTATTTTTGAAATGAACATCCCTCAGCCTCCACACCTGGGACACAAATATACCTTTTATGCTTGTATAGATAGTATCCTTAAACAATGTGAGGAAATGTCTATGCATGTTAACAAAACTATATATACATCTCTCTCACTATAATTTCATGTTTCTTCAATGATTATAAATGAAATATTACTTCATGCACATATTCTTACGTTACTAATTAATGTCTAAAAAGGTGATATTCAAGTCAAATGTGCCTTGATAGATGAATTATCTAGCACTTGTGTTGATTCCCTTGATTTTATTAAGATTCTTAGATAATCCAAATGCAATATTAAGTCTACCCAAATCATGTTCCAAGGATATGATCAAAGATAAATGCCTCCACTTAGTCTTGTTTAGATTCTAATCATAGTCATTCCCATAATGGTTAGAGTTAAGGTGATGAGCTTTAATTTTAATCTATCATATAAAATCTTACTTGATATACCTTATACACACTTCATGAAATATATTGCCTCTTCATCATGCCAATGTGTCAAATTTAATAATAATGATGTTATATATAATATTCAAGGAGACACCAATCCTTGTAATTTTGTACAATTTCAAGATCCTTGTGTTTTTAAAATACATACCCTTGAACCTTTTCCTAGCATCACATTTCATTAATATCAATAATTTAACTATCTCATCAATTTTAATCATGGTTACAAAAGACACCCTAAACTTATGGGAAACATCCCTCCTAACCCATTATATTTTGATGATGGTGAACATGACCAAATCAGTTTAAAAATAAAATCTTCTTATCTCCCTTTGGACATTATTACTCAATAATATCCTTATTCACAACCTATGTCTCATCAAAATCCAATTGATGACATTCTTTCCTTATTATTTAGGCCTAAAAAATAAAAACCCTCACTCTTCTCCAAATAATAGAATCATTAATGATTATACTATTTACCTTCATATACCTGATTATAATGATGACTATTGCCTCAATAATCCATTCTTAGTTGGCTATTCCAAAACCAAGGATGTATAAATTATTTGTTATAAATATTTATGATAACATTTTTATGAGTCTACTTTATATATACATAGACTTGGCTTTGTAGATATAATCTCTTCTCCTTCTACTTCATGTGACATTTTTATTCTTTCATTGATGTTCACAGGTCTAATATGGAATAACTACCATATACTCACTCTATTATAATCACGTTTAAGCCTCTTATAGGTATGGTCCCATATCACCCCATGATAGGACCTTACCACTTTGATTGATTTTTTTATCCTTCTAGCACCCTTCCCCTAGATATGTTAGCTACATTAATCTAAACTATTCTAAGGATATCTCTCACAACTCATGAACATACTCATATATTCAAGGATCAAAAATATTTAGTTTATGAGGTTTTACCCATGCTAAAAATTGATTTTCCACCTCAACAATGGGTAGGTAAGACATATTGTGGATTTCATAACATATTTGGTCATTGGAATAAAGATTATCAATCATAATATAGATTCTTAACATTAAAAAAAACAAAAAACTATATTCCTACCATAGATAATATACCTTATCACTCACTTACTCCTAAGTGCACTTGGCATGACTACA
Organism: Torreya grandis; assembly: GCA_037957365.1. NCBI lineage: Eukaryota > Viridiplantae > Streptophyta > Pinopsida > Cupressales > Taxaceae > Torreya > Torreya grandis. The sequence continues at coordinate 485,348 of JARHVA010003548.1, read as the reverse complement.
CATACTTTAACACACTACTAAATTTTTTGATAGTATATTTATGTTCTCTAAAATAACATAGCCTTAAACTAATAATCATTTACCACCTCTTAAGATATCTCTATAATTTATTTTGAAACATAAGGAAGTCTATTTCCTTTTGTATCAATGTACTACACATCATATAGATAGATGTAGAGAACTATGGTAGCATTTCTATGATTTTCCATGGTCTACATCTTCACCTTCAAAATAACATCACTAGAATCATTATTAGATGAAGGCTTGACCTTCTCATGGACCATTGTATCCTCATCCTCATAGATCAAAGGATGTCAATCATATTCTAGTATATATTCTTAATATGGATTATCATTCACATGAGGTACCACATCCAACTCCTCAATCTTGATAGTATCCTAATTTATCCATATATCTCATGTGTTATTAAGTCCTCACATGAATCTCTATGAATATTGATGAGACCATGATAAAATCTAGATGTTAGTTACATCAAGATTTATTAGTTATTATTGATGATGTATGTTAGGATATTTACCATCATTTATGAGCCCATATTTGTGTGACATCAATTTATTCACATTATCATATGACTATATTTGATTTTTACATTTTATTATGAGAATTGATGATTCCTTGTGGTGTATATCTCATTTATATCATTTTTAAAAATTTTACTTCACATGTGATATTACATCTTGATTTTCCACTGGACATATTATTTTTATTCTATGGTTAATAATGGGTTTAATTGATGTGTTAAGTAACTGGAATTAATTATATGTTGATTATGGACAATGTTTATTGATATTAATGATGATTTTTGATTGACTAGTTAGTTACTTATATTTTATATGTTACATTTTAATCATGATTTATTAGTATATTTTATTGCAACAATTATTATGATATTTTATATGATCTAGTCTAACCATTATTAATTTGTACTGAGGTAGAAGTAGGATGGATTCCACCCTTATGAATATGATTGAAGGAGGGTATAATCAAATAAGATGGTGTAGATGGAGATCTGTTGGGAGAAGGAGAAAAAAATGAAACCCAACACACACCACACAGAGTAGGATTGTCTAAAAATTATTAGTTGATTTATATTATTACAACATGTGAATGTGATTGATTATTATTCCTACATATTTTCTAACTTGGTAGTGTGTATGAATTTAGTATTATATGTTTATCATATTCCATTGACTACATTTTATGAGCCTTGTGATTTATAAAAATATAACAAATGATTGATGAGGTAAAAAATGGAATATTTACTTACCTTACTTCATATTATCATAAATTATGTTTCATAATTCCTTTATCTATCTTGCTATAATTTGAATTATGATTTTTTTTGTCTTAATTTGAATTTCATGTTGTCTAGTATAACTAAATTAATATTTAATTATGTTATGAATGAGTCATTTTTATTGATCAAAGGTCTAAAATTAAACCAAAAGGGATGTTGGAGTTGGATAAATCCATTATTTTAATTTAAGAACATTATTTGGTTACCTTTTGTGCATGGTGATATTGATTGATAAAGATAATGCTATCATTGGTAATCATATGATTAAATTCATTATGTGATTTGGAATATGTAGATAATTTAGGGCTCTTATGGAAGATGATTTAATAATATTCAAGTATATATGAAGAATTTGTACTATTTATGCATCATGAATGGCAAATGATGTACTTTTTGGAGAGTTAACTAGACTATAGAGTTTGTGTTGGGAAGATGATGGTAGAAATTTTGGAAAACCAGTTAGGCATTTTTAGAGATAAAATGAATCTAGGGATGGTAGAGAACAAACACTGACTTATAAATAGCAAAGAGAGAGATCTAGGAAGAAAGTAAAGAAGATAAAATAACAAAAAATCTATGGTGGAAGGAGACTAAGGTAGTGTATACAATTTTATTATTTTGTTTTCAATATAGTGTCACCATGAGTTATGTGTATCATATAAATTTTAAGTTATTTGATTATGTACAAAAGGATAGAAAAATTCATTGATCCTATGGATGGGAATGACCCATTGAGAGGGACAACCATTTATACAAAAAATAAATACTTTATATGAAGCCAACTGTGTGTGTATGTTTTAGATTTGACTTAGTTTTGAAATTAGGTTTTATTGAGTTTATAACATGCAATTGTATCTATGTTGATCTAGGTATTAGATTATATTTATTATTGTGTTTGGGTTTGAAGCCTAGATTAGGGTAGACCCTACTAATTACTTATCTCCTCATAATTTCTATATGTTTTAAATATTGAGTAGAGAGATAGGGACTGTTAACTTATTTGCATAATGGTGTGAAGGTTTCAACCATGATTGACTATTTTTTGGGTTTAGGAATATTAATAGTGAAAAGATGACTACACACACACACACATGCACATGCACACGCACACGCACACGCACGCGCACACACACACACACACACACACACACACACACACACACACACACACAGTTGTATATATTTATTATCTATTATTTTAAACCTATTACAAGGGTTGATGCCACCAAATAGTATGTTAATATCTATATAATTTATTTTATGTTCTACATATGTAAAATTGAGAACTCAGACTATTAGTATATTTGTGTGTTTGGTGAGGGTTTCTAACTTTAATGGATAATCATGGGATTTTGATTTTGATTAAGAGATGAATGCCTATATATATATATATTTATTGTTTTTGACTATTAAATAAAACCCTATTCAAGGGTTGAGCCTACCAATTTCTAATAAAAAATAAAAATGAAGTTGGGTGGAGTTTTATTATTTTAGTTGTTTAAAAGTTTAGTTTAAATTTTTAGATTTTAGCATAAAAAATGGGATCATTCAAATGTGACCCTAGGCATAGGTTCAACTTGTCCATAGGGCCAAACTCAATGGACCCATAAAGACTCAACCATGTATGAAAATTGTTAGGATGTGGAGCTAAAAGCTTCACCAAGGAGCACACTATGACAGTTTCGGGTCTACATAGACACCGGCGTCGGTCAAAAATGACCGACGTCAGCCAGGTGCAGTTGCAGAGGCACCGACGTCGGCAGTGGGTCAGCTGATGGTGGTCACAGGCAAGCAGCAGGAACTGACGTCGGTTACCTGTGCGTCTAGAAAGCTATTTTCAAGGACAGAAGCGAGTGTTTGCATGATGAGTTTAAGTTGTAGTCTTAAGCTCGCGTCTCTATTATTAGTAATATTATTTTTAGAGCCCTTGTTCAAGAGGCTTAACTGTTTGTTGTAATTGCATGCTCAAGTCTCCTAATTCTATATGTAGAATTAGATCTTCCTAGCTTAGTGTGTTGTAGAAGAATTGGTATGTTGAAGAACAGTACAGAATTGAATCAATCCAGGCTTGTTGGAGTTGATTGTTCTTGAGAGAGAGAGCTCTTGAGGAATAGAGATCTAGTGAGAGATCTATACATCTAGGAGAGGTGTGGAAGAAATAAGTTTTTTCAATTGTATTCCTTTTGTAAAGAGTTTGTTAATACAAGTTTTCAGGGTGGTTTCTTGTATCTCTTGTTCTTTCTATTATCTCATTCTAGTTACTTGTCTATCTGATTTATTTCCACGTTTATTGCTTTCACAAGTGTAATCTATTATTGGTTGATCCCCAACAAGTGGTATCAGAGCTCAGGTTCACTAACGGGTGGTTCAGATCTGTGTAGTGTGTATTGATTACAGGTTCTCACAGGGATTTCTGTTTGAGTGGGAGAAGCAATGGCAAATGAAAGTAAATTGAGAATGGAAAAGTTTAATGGCAAAAATTACCAACATTGGAGAATGTAGATAGAGGATTATCTGTATCATAAAGATCTCTACTTACCATTTGGTGGGGTTGCAAAGAAGCCCAAAGACATGGAGGATGAAGAATGGGAAGTTCTTGACAGAAAGGCTCTGGGGTCTATAAGACTGAGTCTAGCATCCACTGTGATATCTAATTTATCACAGGCAAAGTCTACGGTAGATTTGATGACTACGTTAGCAAATTTGTATGAAAAACCCTTAGCTTCTAATAAGGTATATCTTATGAAGCAGTTATTTAATTTGCAAATGAATGAAGGTGGATCTATTTCTACTCATCTGAATGATTTTAGTGGAATTGTGAATCAATTAAGTTTAGTCAATATAGTGTTTGATGATGAAATACAAGCTCTTTTAATATTATGTTCTTTGCCTAAAAGCTGGCATGGCTTAGTAATGGCAGTAAGTAATACTACATTTGCATCACATATTTTGAAAGTAGAGGATGTTGTTAGTGTTATCTTGAATGAGGAAATTCGCAGGAAAAGCACAGAAGAGACATCTGGCAATGCTTTAAGTTTTGAGAGTAGGGGGAGGCAGAAAGAGAAGAGCAAGAAAGGCAGATCTAAATCTAGAAATGGCAGAAGGCCATAATGCTGGAACTGTGGAAAGATGGGGCACATAAGTAGAGATTGCTAGTCAAAGCCTAAGGAGGACAATCAACACGAAGGAAAGGAGGAAGCCAAGGTTGCGGGTATTGCACAAGATGCTTTAATTTTCTCTCTGCATAATACTATAGAATCTTGGGTGTTAGATTCTGGTGCATCTTTTCATGCTACCCCTAACAGGGAATATTTTAGTGACTATATCCATGGATATTTTGGAATAGTGTATCTAGGGGATGATGAGCCCTGTAAAATAATTGGCAAAGGTAAAGTGCAGCTGAAGATGTAGAATAACAACACATGGGTGTTGAGAGATGTGATGCATGTTCCTAGCTTGAAGAGAAATTTGATTTTTGTAGGAAAGTTAGGGGATGAGGGTTGTACGGTAACTCTCATAGCAGAATCTTGGAAGGTGACCAAGGGTGCACTTGTTATGGCTAGAGGTAAGAGAGAAGGTACTCTCTATTTGTGTAATTGTGTTACTAATAAATCTCCTTCTATATTATCTACTTTAGATGTGGATGCTAAATTGTGGCACTCAAGGCTTGGCCACATGAGTGAGAAGGGGATGTCAATTCTTAAGTCCAAAGGTATGCTTTCAGATTTAAAAGGCATAGATCTAGAGTTTTATGAGCACTGTGTATTTGGAAAATAGAAAAGGGTTAGTTTTCTTAAGACTGGGTCTACTAAGAAGAGGCATAAGTTACAGCGTGTTCACACAGACGTGTGGGGACCAGCTCAGGTTGCTTCCATTGGAGGATCATAGTACTATGTATCTTTCATAGATGATGCTACAAGGAAGGTATGGATCTATTATATTAGGAGAAAATATGATGTATTTGAGACTTTTAAGATTTGGAAAGCTATGGTTGAGAATGAAACAAGTAAAAGATTGAAGTGCCTGAGATCTGACAATGGCGGTGAGTTCTGTAGTTATAAGTTTAGAGATTATTGCTATATGCATGAAATCCATAGGCAAAGGATGGTTCCAAGGACACCTCAGCAAAATGGAATTGCTGAAAGGATGAACAGGACAATAATGGAGCATGCAAGATGTATGAGATTGCATGCCAATTTGCCCTTACAGTTTTGGGCACAAGCTGTTGACACTATAGTGTACCTGATTAACAGAGGACCCTCTACAACTCTAGATGGTGGTATTCTAGAAGAGGCATGGACAGGTAAAAAGGTTGATCTCTCATATCTCAAAGTTTTTGGTTGTGAAGCCTTTATGCACATAGATAAGGAAAATAGAAAAAAGCTTGATGCTAAGTCTATGAGGTGCACGTTCATTGGCTATGGCTCAGATGATTTTGGTTACAGATTGTGGAATCTAGAAACTAACAAGGTAATTAGGAGCTGTGATGTTGTTTTCAATGAAAGAGTGATGTATTGTGATCAGCTAAGGAAGTTGAATCAATCTGAGTAGAGCAATGGTGAATTGGACGAGGTAAAGGTCCAATATGAGCTTGCGGGAAAAAGAAATAATCACTTGTATGAAAACACAGAGACTGACATTGGCAGGTTAGGAACCGGTGTCGGTAGTATAAAAATTGGCGTCAGTTGTACAGAGATCGATGTCGGCAGGACAGACACCGAGGTCGATCAGACAGAACTGGTGTTGGCCAGTAACAGGTCTGGAAGTGACCGAGGTCGGTCACTGTCAGAGAATTTGGGTGGACAGCATGTTGTGAACGAGTCTCAAACACCCATCAGGAGGTCAAAAAGGGTGAGTAAGCCTCCAATTAGATATTCTCCTTCATTATTTTATTTATTGCTAACTGATGGTGGAGAACCAGAGAGTTTTGAAGAAGCAATACAGGTGGAGTCCAAGAGTCAGTGGGAGCGTGGCATGGTTGAGGAGTTGGAGTCCTTAAGAGAGAACCAAACATGGGATTTGGTTGAATTGCCAGCTGGTAAGAGAACACTCAAGAACAGATGGACCTACAGGTTGAAAGAAGGTGAGAATGGACAGATGAGATATGAGGCCAGATTGGTGGTAAAAGGATTTGCATAAAAGCTAGGTATTGACTTTGGTGAGGTTTTTTCTCCTGTTGTTAAAATGACTTCTATAAGGGTTGTATTGTCTTTGGTTGCTTTTGAGGATTTGCATCTTGAGCAGATAGATGTTAAGACAATGTTTCTTCATGGAGATTTGGATGAGGAAATATATATGGAACAGCCAGAAGGATTTGAGGTCAAGGGTAAGGAGAAGCTTGTGTGTAGATTGAAGAAAAGCTTGTATGGCCTCAAGCAAGCTCCTAGGCAATGGTACTTAAAATTTGATAGGTTTATGACTGAGCATGGCTACAGTAGGTGTCAATCTGACCATTGTGTGTATTTTAAGAGATTTGATAATGGTAGATATATTATTCTATTGTTGTATGTAGATGATATGCTAGTTGCAGGATCACACATGCAGGATATCTCTGAGCTTAAGGTGAAATTAGCTGAAATGTTTGCTATGAAGGATTTGGGAGCAGCAAAGAAAATCCTTGGTATGAGCATTAAGAGAGACAGGAAAAATCACAGGTTGATATTGTCTCAAGAAGATTATGTGGACAAGGTGTTGAAATGGTTCAATATGCAGGATGCTAAACCGGTATGCACACCTTTGGCTGGACATTTTAAGTTGAGTAAAGAACAATGTCCTAATTCATATGATGAGGTAGAGTACATGAGTAAGGTTCCATATTCTTCCGTAGTAGGGAGTTTGATGTATGTAATGGTGTGTACTAGACCAAATATTGCCCAAGTAGTGGGAGTTGTAAGTAAGTATATGGCCAATCCAGGTAAGGAACATTGGAAAGCAGTTCAGTGGATCCTTAGATATCTGAGAGGAACCAACAGTAGGCACTTGTGCTATGGAGGTTCAGATACTTCTCTACATGGTTATGTAGATTCAGATATGCCAGGTGATTTGGATGGTAGGAGGATCACTAGAGGTTATGTTTTCACTGTAGGTGGAATGGCGGTTAGCTAGATATCTAAGTTGTAGAAGGTTGTTGCCTTGTCAACTACAGAAGCAGAGTATATTGCAGCCACAGAGGCTAGCAAAGAGATGATATGGATGACACGGTTCATGGATGAGCTTGGTAGGGAGCATGAGAGTTGTAAATTGTATAGTGACAGTTAGAGTGCAATCCATTTGGCTAAGAATTCAGCATTTCATTCAAGAACAAAGCACATACAGCTAAGGTATCACTTCATACGACAGGTATTGGAAGATGGTGAGTTGAAGCTGGAGAAGATCCACACAGATAGGAATCTTGCTGATATGTTAACCAAGCTAGTTACAAAGGAGAAGTTGAATCTTCATTCAACTTTTGTTGGTCTTCATGATTGAGTTGAAGATGGAGGAGCTAGAAGATGTTGCTGTACAGGTACTAGTGCAGCTGTTTATCTCCA
>JARHVA010003548.1:330000-472500 GCA_037957365.1 Torreya grandis | reverse complement strand
GTTTGAACCACTGTCTAAATGCCCTATAGAATGATGAAAATTGAGTTATTGGAGTTAAAATATCAACTTCAAGAGTTGTTGTCTAAAGGGTTGATTCGACCAAGTGTGTCACCATAGGGTGTACTAGTGGTGTTCATTAAGAAGAAAGATAGAACTCTTCACTTATGTATTGATTAAAGGATGTTGAATAAGGTAGAGATAAAAAGTAGGTATCCCTTGCCTTGCATTAATGATCTTTTTTATCAGATGCATGGAGGATCAATTTTCTCAAATATTGATCTTCAAGAAGGATATTTTCAATTGAAAATTCTTGAGGAAGACATTATGAAAATAGCCTTCAAAACTTGTTAAGAGCAGTATGAGTTCACAGTTCTTCCTTTTGGGTTAGTAAATGTGCCTGGAGAATTTATGAATATCATTAATAGTGTGTTTATATATTAACTAGATCAATTTATATTTTTATTTTTAGATGATATCTTAATCATTTCACAATCTAAGGAGGAACATCTAGAGCATTTGAAGTTGGTTCTGCAATGGTTGCAAAAGTATACTTTTTTGGTCAAGCTATCTAAGTGTGCCTTCTTTCAAAAAAGGTATAATACATTAGGCACATTATATCTGTAGAAGGATTTTTTGTAGATCCTTTGAAGATTAAAGCCATTATGGAATGGCCATAAACTAAAAATTATATGAATTTAGGGGTTTTATAGGTTTAGCAAGGTATTATAGGAAGTTTATTCCACATTTTTTGAAGATTAAAAATCCAATTACTTATCTTCATTAGAAAAATAAAATTTTTATATGGTTAGTAAAGTGAGAGGAAGATTTTACTATATTACAATGATTAATCTATCAATACTCACTAGTATTTATCACTTGTGTATTTCTTTGCATATACCTAGTCTTTTACTAACATGTCTTGCATACATTCACTTCTTACTTTGATTGGTTAGATGAATTTACAAATCTAGTTTCTTATATGCTTTCTTTGCTTGCTTACCATTAGCTTGATGTGATTTCATTTTCTTAGTTCCTTGTATGTGTCTTAGAACATTTGCCAATGTTATTTTCTTTTATTCATGTGTGTACCTTAGGAAATTTGACAATGTCCTTTACCTATACTTCTCTATGTGATTATGGATTTCAAACCAACATGCTTGTTTCAAATGTAAGTGCATATGAAATTTGAACATGCCTTGTATGCTTTCTTTCTAGTTTTAGTGACATGTGCACATGTCCCTTGTTTGCTTGGCCCCTTGATCACTCTTGTACACTTCTTGTTTCCTATCGTGTGTGCTTGTTGCTTGATTTATTTCAATTGTTTACAATTCCATGATGGACATCATGTTCCATCCCTCTAAATAACAACTAGTAACTAACAACTAACTAGACCATCATTTCTAGTTCAATAAATTGCACATGCTTTTACATTGTTATATCTATCTAGGCATACCCCTATTGATATAACAATATTTTGATACAAACCATGATATATATTGAGATATATTGTTAATTATCATTGTTATATCATATATTTTATAGCATAACATGCTTTTAGGGATTTTTATTTTGAGGGAAGTCATTATAGGGTCTCCATTCCTACCCTTAGAAGAGGGGGTAACAAATAGGGGTTTCATCACAAAGATCAGAGCTCTTATCAACCAAAAAAATCAATTTTAGAACACTCAAAACAAAAACTACACATCAAACCAATTAAAATAGACCAGGTAGATAATCCAGAATATAGAATAGTCATCAGATTTGGCCCAAGATAACAAAAATGAGACTAGAATATAGTGCTACTATCTATTTCTAGCATTCTTATCCAAATAACAAAAAACTATATTTTCTAGAAATAGATAGAAACGCAAGTTTAATTACAATTTTGTTAGCTACATTTTAGACCAAAATCAATCATTTTAGTACATTTTTCTCAAAGAATCTAGATATAGGGGGCATCATGTATGGCATGATGGATCTCACTTCTAGTTTTAGATAGGCCAGTTGGTATAAATTCTAGATTAGAATCCATGTTTTAAACACTAGTGATTGGGGGCAATGTACATGGCACATTTTTTTTCTTTCTTTCTTAGTTCAACATTGTCTAGACATTCTCAATAGTTTCGTGCCTTACTCCATATATAGGTGGTTGGAATCATTTTTGGTTTGGATTTCATATAAGCCTAACTTATGAGTTCTCAATTTCCTGAGTGGCTTTCACATAAGATAAATTCTCAATTTCAGAGTGGCTTTCATACAAGCCTAATCTCCATCATTTGGAATGGCTAAGAGTGGCATAATTTCCAACATACATTCAACAATCCATGCCAATATTTTTAGATCAAAGTACATTCATGGGCTTCATGATCCATGTAATATGACACACATTCCATACTAGTATTATTTTAAAGCTTCAATTCATGGGGAAATGATGGAGCCAAAGGTCTAGCTATCTTTGTATTCTTGAGCCACATATTCAGAGGGATTGAACACATAATCCAAACATCAATCAGCACACACATGACCACCTAGATTCACTTAGTAGTCGATGATGGAGCCAAAGGGCCAACCTTTGCATTCTTGAGCCACTTTCTACAGAATTGAGCACTCAAATCCATTTATGATATTACTCTTGGTATAACACACATCCAAAATTACTCAGCATCACAATAGGTTTTATATTAGTTCACATACCTGATGAGTTATATTCATTCCTTTCTCTTCCTCTCTTTTACCTAGCTTTGTATATTCTTATTTTAGATATAGTATATCTAGTAAGAACTGATCTACCCTTTGTTTTATCTTATAGATTTACACTTCATAATGTAGTCTCTCTATGGACACCTAGTATCACACAAGATTCATGAGCTTCACCCTTGTAAGTAAGTTTAAGCACACTTTATTTTTTCCTTTATCATAGTATTTTGCTTTATTTCATTGTTATAATAAAGAGGGGTTGGAAATGTAATCATATAAAATGAAAAAATTGGTAACTTGAACATGACTAATGATAACCAACGCATAGGTCCCTCTTGCTTGCTATTATGACCCTTAGGCATGTTTTCAGTGATTCTTAGTCATCTGTATCCTTCTAGACCTAATTCTAGTTGATCTAAGATAATATTTTCATGACCAATCCATCCCTCCAAGTCCCATCTACATAGGATAATAGCACCTAATATAGGAGCATCAGTGCCAATGTTGTCCACTTTTGGTGCTATTATCCAAGCTCATTTCTAGCCCCAACGGTAAATTTATTTTGGTTCCCCATCCTTCTCCTTGTCAGCCTAATGTAAGAAAATTCAATCCATGAACAATAGATCCATATAAAATCCCATACAAAGATAATTTGGAAGGGCTTGGAAAATATTATCAAGCAAGCAAGAATACAAGTGAAACCACTATGGAAATCTTCTCTATTCTCTACATATAGCCATCCAGTATAGTCTTAATCATATCTAAATCTTTACCTCATAAAAATAAATAAATAATTATAAAATTGAAAATAAAGATCCATATTAATGGTATAAATCAAGAGTTATTCATAAAATAAAAGACACTCTTTAGTAATTTCCAATCTTTAGTATCTAAGAGGAATATTTTTGTAGACAAAAATCCAAAGACCAATTACGAATAGATGGAGATAAAAATATAATATAAATACACATACAAAAATTCAATCCATGACCAATGGATCCATATACAATACCATTCAAATATCATTTGGAAGGGGTTGGTAAATATAATCAATCAAGCAATAATACAAGTGAAACCACTTAGGTAATCTTCCCTATTATCTATATACAACCATCTATTATAGTCCTAAGCATATCTAAATCTCTACATCAGTTCCCAGTCATCTCAAACACACCTAATTTAACATTTAATTGCACTATCATATCATAATTTCACCAAAAAATTTCAAAGGGAGAACTACATATGGCTTGATCGGTCTTTGGAGTGTTGGCATGTAGATAACATGCCCACACATGGGGTGTGAAGCATGTCCAATGCATATTACACACACTAACCCCTTTTTCATATTTAATTTTTTTTTGTTCAAGTACATTAAAGGCTTAAAAATGAATAAAATTAGATCTACAAGGAGCACTATTGACAATGAAGCTTTGTAAATTTAGAGATAGTTGCACGTAGACTTGCCAAACAAAAACCAGAAAGTTTAGACTCTCAAGACAATAATGTCAAACAAGGACAATAGTTTTGGTACAAATCCTATCCACTTTTGATACTCATATGAAATCATAAAATGAAAGCCAAAATCCTATTTATAATATTCTCCCAAATTTGCAGAGTGAATATTAGACCCTGCCTTAGTCAGATCAACATATTTTAAGCTAAGTCTTATTTTCTCCCTCTTATTACTATTTTTATAAAAGATCTAATTACAAATAAAATTCACAAATTAGTAGCTTATTTATTACATATTATTTACTAATTTATCAATCCAGACCCTTTAACTAAATTAGGAATAAAACATCAATATTCCCAAAATTATTAAATCAACTACACACACACACACACACACACACACACACACACACACACACACACACACACACACACACACACACACACACACACACACACACACACACACACACACACACACAAAATTGATCTTTGAAAAGGGTTAGACTTATTGTGCATATGAACATATGTGAATGAATGTATTTTATTACATGATTGGAATTAAAATAAATGGAAAGGAAATTAAATTATGTTTTAAGATATTTAATTTATATGTATTTGACATATTAATTCTTTATGTGATAAGTATAAGGCTTATTGATGGATGAAAGAATTAAATAATATCAGGTAAATTATAAGGTATTATTTATAAAATAAAGTTAGTTTATTAGAAGGCATCTTAGTAATAGATCTATATATAAAAAGGACTTATGTAGTAGATTTAGAATTTTTAGTTCAAAATTTAATGTGTCATGTTGACTACATTTTATTATTGTAAATAATATGTTTCCTATCATTATTATAAAATATTAAGATGAAATATAGGTAAATGATTTCTTAATATTTATGAATGTTGTGAAATTTTGTATATAAATCTATATGTTGAAATATATTGATTATAATTATTTAATATATTTAGATAAAATTTAGATATTACATACATTAATTAAATGAGTTAGATAGATTAACTAATTTAACTAGTGTCATTAATAGTCACAATAAATTTAATCTGAATAAGTAGTTTGTGTGAAATTGATTGATCTTAGAGATTTGAAAAACTATATGAAAAATTTAGCCAAATTAATGTTTATGGTTTGAGAATTATCATTTCACCAATTTTATTTAGTGTGAATGTTTATCATGATATCATGTTAGAACTTATTTCTTTATGGTATTTTTCATGTGATACTTCTCTTATAACACATGGGTTTCTAGTTGACTTTCTTAATTTATACACTATCATTATCTGCCCATCTATGAAGGAAGGGTCATTCCCTTGTGGTAGATTGTGTGGGGGATCATTGGTCTATGGTTGGTTTGGAAAAGAACTCAGATGATACTCTCCCTCCCCTTCTAGTAGTCAACCCATAGAGGCTTCACTTTGATTGTTTATGAATATAAGTGAGTTCATTGTGTCTCATATGTTATGTGGAACATTATAATATAGTAATATAATTATTTAGATATGTATTATTGTATATTTTTAATTTTTTATGTAAATTGTAAAAAAATAGCAATTGGCTATAAACATGTTATACTTAATCAATAGTGGGTGAATTATTATTTTGCACATTTATTGGTCTTTAATTGTTATTTTTATTGAAGCAAATCAACAAGCTTAAATATGATTCCTATCTAAATGAGTCAAAACTTAACCCTTTGGTTAAACTTATAGCTATTTTAATGATGTATTTAGTTATATATCTTAATCATTGTATTATTATTTTTTGAATCATTTTTTTAAATTTTTTTATACCTAACTCTAGTTAACTCTGAAGGGATTGTTACATATGATATCATGGAAATATTATGATTTCATACATGATTTTTGACATTACATTTTTAAGAACACCTTTGGGTCATGTTAATCTAGTCGGAATTTAATTTCATTATTTCCCCCTATGTTTGAGATGATTATTACTTTCATAGGTACTTGTGATAGCTCAATGATAAGATATTATAATATCTAAGGGACTTGGGCATATTTAATATAACCCATGCCATTTTTCATAACACTACCTCACATCTTTGTGATCAACTATAAGTATGCCCATCATTGTATCCTTCATTCCATGAATTTATATATTATGATCTCTATATTTCCTTTTTATTTCCCTTCATTAGAAACATACATAAGTCAATTTTTAGATTGCACACTTACTTGTAAAAAAGTCTAGAAACTTTTTAATACCATGATCTTCAGTACTCGTATCTAGAAACCAAATGTATGCTCTCTTATGTTTGTAATTTATTTCCCTCATGATTGGTATTCTTAATCTATATGGATGAAGAATATAAAAATAAATAAAAAATTAAAATCTATACCATAAAACAAAATAAAAAGTAATGATCAAAGAATAATTAAAATCTCAAAATTCAAACCACATTAAAATATTTAATATCTTAGAACAAATCTTATCCTAGTTAATGTTTAGACTCTAAATTTGGCCTCACACTATAGCCAAGGTCCATTGGGGTATGGTATGATATTAGACTAGGATAGGTGGTTTCATTTTATCATCTATTTCCACCTACTTTCTCATGAAACTACCAAAAATTCATATTAGACTAAAAAATCTATAAGGCATCCTAAAGAATGGGGAACACATTATAAAAATGTATTTACATTTTAATTTTATTTTATATGATATTCATTATATTATTTGTGTACTTCATTTATTATCCCAAGATATATTTTCACTAGTTAGAGTGTTGTTAGTTCTTGATTTCAGTAACTCCTAAAAAATTCATTGCTTGTTTAGTGTGTCTCATCATTGCTATGTATTTATATATCAACTATGTAGTGTTTCACTCTCTCTTTTTCATTTTATCCTTGGTATTCATCTTTATGGATATCACTTCTAGATGATCATATCCTTTCTTGCGCTTTCTACCTACACCTTTTGGTTTTCATTTTTATGAGTTACATTGTCAGACCTTGGATAGGACCAGGTATTCCTCACAAATTATCCACCATGTCATGCATCTTACCTTCATTTTTGAGTTTTAGTATAAGACCTTGGATATGACTAGTCTTTCCTTATAAAAATATTTCATACCATATTATCATCATCAATCACATATCATTTGATGGTCGTACTTTATTTCATTACACACTAGCATAAGCATTAAATCTGAAATATTTGTTTTAAATTATCCCTATTATCATTATTTATTTTTGGTTTACATTTACATCTTTGATTGACATTTATAATTTTGATATCATTTTCTTACTTTTTTTTACATATCTCATTATTTTTTATGTGTTGTACATTTATTGATTATTATAGAATAAATTATACCTACTTACAACTTTTTCATTTTACATTTAACATTTTTTTAACCATGTAATTGGTTTCATTTAATAAAAAATAATAAAACATAAATTTTACATTTCCTCATAGCATAATAAATAATAACATGTGATATAAATAAAATACATCAATATACAACATCCATGAGTCTCTCTCTCTCTCTCTCTCACACACACACACACACACACACACACACACACACACACACACACACAAATTAAAAGTCTTACATACATCATGATATATAATACAAAAATAATTTTACAATAATGATCCATCATAAATATTCACTACATTATCTATAGAGGCTTGAGACTACCCTCTTTGTACGATCCACAATAATGATTGTGTCTTTGATTATAGACAATCCATTTTTCCTTGTAGATTGGTGATATAGGAGCACATATGGTCTTGATGAATCTTACATTTCCAAAAATAGATGACTTTAATTTTTTTTGTTTTTTTCTTTTCATTTTGGACCTTGGTATGTTTGGAGGAAGTTTCTCAATTTTTATGACTAGTTCATTTTACTCTTGGCATGTTCTTGGTGAAATCACTCTTGCACTCATGATAAATCTCATATAATGGTATTTTTAATTTGTGTATTGAATATAAAAGACTTCATATTTTGAAATTGATATATCCTATAGTTGGAGTTGGGAATTGGAGTATGAATTTGGCCTTGAGGAGAGTTACTTGTCAAATTGAGTTCTTTCTTACCATTTATTTTACATTTTTTATCTACTGGTAATATTACTTGTATTTTTGATTACGTATTTTGTTTCAATAAATTTTATATGTATGTTATTTTAAATAAGACTTCTAATCAAGTTTATGTTAAGTTCATTGGACCTTTGCATTGGCAATCGAGAATAATTTACCTAGTTTAGTTTATGATACATTTGAATGACTAGACAATAGAACTCAGAGTTATAGAACCTATCTATGCCTTACCCACGTTAAGTTTGTTACACAATTATATTAATTTAATCTCATCCAAATAAGTCTCAAATTCATTGAAGTTATTTATCAATTACTTACAATAATATATGAGAATGGACATCTAAATTGGTCATGAACTAGTTGAACATTTCACATAGTCATTCCATCCAATGGGTTGTTTACAATGTTTCAACACTATAAAAGCCTAAATACATCCTCTATATTTTCATGAAGTCCCTTAAAAATCTTGATTTAGTTTATATAATGAAAATTAATTGCATAAAAATATAATATGGTATTTCCTTGTGTTATGTGTTTGTTAAAGTTTGTTGAGGTCACAATTTGTTTATATGATCTTCCAAAATATTAATAGGGTAATAAATGGTAAGAAAATGTCTATTTTGTTTCTTCTAAATAGTCAAAATATTTATTAGAGCCATTTGTAGATTATAAACAAGTTTTTGTCTGTTTGGTTATCATCAACATTATCATTAGAGATATAACATCCATAAATCATTTGGATAAGATAATGAAAATACTGGAAAGATCATATGGCATCCTTATTCATCCATTTTAAAACAAACATGACTTTTATTTAAGGGGCCCGACATGAAAAATAGGGATAAGACTAGAATATATTGATTTTCATCCTTATTAGTATAGAGGGGATTGTGTAGGCTACCATTAGAATGTAGAGATGTTTGAGAAAATATTTTAGGTGTGTGTAGTATTTACTATGTGATTATATGCATTTAATAATATAAATTACAAAATTTAACAAATGTGTAATCTATTGTATTAAATAATGAAATCAAATCTCCATTGTTATGATATCAATTATTTGATAGAATAGCCGTGTGTGTCCATGAATTGTATAAACCCCCACAACAAGATAACTAGAAGTAGACATTAATTATTTTATTTATCTTTGTGTTTTCATAAAGTGGTATCAAATAAATGTAGTTTCCTTGTGGTTGTGATTATAAAAAATCCTCAATGTGTGTAGTAGGTTGCGAGAGAGAAGTCTACATAGAGATGCAATTTATTAAGAAAATTTCATAGGTAGTTGTAGGTGTGTGAAGTCTTATAAGAGTGTAAGATAGATTTTTATAGGAAATTTTGATTTTGTTTTATATTATGAAAGAGGATCTTACTATTTTTTGTGAGACATGGCATACAAGATAAGGCCATGTCAAATGTTGAGTTGCCAAAGATGATGAAAGTGTTCCAAGAAAGATTGGGTATGTCCACATAAAGTGATTATGGGATAGCTATGTGTGATGGAGATGAGGAAGATTTGATGGTGGGATTATTATTGGTACAAGTGTGGATAGATTTTTTGGATATATTATAATAAAGTAGAGGAAAAGAGGACAATAGATGAAAGATACTAGCTAAGGTTTTGGTGAAGAAAAAAGGTAAATATTTGAATGATATTTGTTTTATTTACAAGAAAATAAATAACATCTCATGACTCATATATTTGAGATAAATATGTGTTTTGATCATATCAATATTTTTGACCCCATGAGGGTGAAGGCTATATGTAATAAGTTGAGTAGAGTTACAATAGTGTATTGGAAGGATTTCTAAATGAGGATATGATGGAAAAGTAAGAAGAATTTATTGTATTGAGATCAAATGGTTTCCAAGATGCTGGGTTTATTTTTACACCAAAAATTACAGCCAATATGGTTAAGGGAGTCATGTGAAGAGATTTGATATCATAGGTAAGAATAATATTACCAAGAGAGGTAATACAAATGGGTGTGTCATGTGAATAACCAAAGACTAATTCAAGAATTTACATGGATGTGAATATGTGCACATAAGAGTAGGTTATCTTGGAAGGAAACAAGGTGAGGCTTCTATATGTCAAGCCTAATGCTGATTTTTAGAACAACAATGTGTTTGAGATTAGTGAGCAACCTTTAGGTGAATACATCCTCATTAAAGATGATTTAGAGGTGGTATATTATTTAAATTTTTTTTGGACCTATTGTTTGATGTTTTGTAAGAAATTGTGAAGATCCATGAGTGAGAAAAGTTTGATTTTTCTTTAGTTCATTTTATTTTTGATGGTAGTAGGGTTGAATACATCCAAGGAATGACACATGTTTCCATGAGTGAACCAATTTATGATAAAGAAGATTACATCCATGTAGAGTTCAAGGTAAAGGTATATTGAATCCATGTAGAGTTATAATTGAGTGAAGAGATAAACCAAGTAGATTTTCAAGTTTTAATGGTGGAAACATTTAAGGAAGTTATTGTGAAAGTAAGTGCACATAAGGAGGATATAGTGAAGTTTTAGCCATGTGAAGAATATGAAAATAGAGGTATGGATGATGTGATAATAACCATGTGTTTCTTTGATAATGGGATATTGGAAGCACATAGGGAGAGTGAAAAACATGAAAATAATGCAAGTAATGAAGAAGAGTTGAACATCTCCTTGGGGAATGATGGAATGGTGGATAAGTTATTTGAAAAAGCCCTTGTTTTAACTGATATGACTGTGTAATGTATAGATACATCTATGGATATAGTAGTGAATAAGAGGACTAAGTGTGGTACATCCAACATGCTCATACATATGATAAGTAGAGTGAATAATCTAAAAAAATGAATGATATGGCCACAATATATGGAGATATAGTTGGTGATGTTATTGTTATATCCCAGTTTTCCTCTAGACCTAATATTACTAATTATGTATTTAGTGTTTAGTTTACTTGATGTGTTAAATAATTAGAATGAGTTATTTGATTATTATGGAAAGTGATTATTATTTATGATCATAATGTTTAATTGATTAGTTAATTGGTTGTATTCTATATGGTACATTTTAATCATGATTAGTTATTTTATTTTGTTACATTAGTTATTTTGTTCTTTTACATGATTTGGTCATGCCATTGTTCAATTTTACTAAGGTGGATGAAGGATAAAACACACACTCCTGACTATGACTGAGAGACGGTATCATCATATAGGATGGTGTATATGGAGACCTTTGGGAAGAAATAGAACATAAATTTGAAACTTAACACACACCATATAGAGTATGATTGTTTGATAATTTATAGTTTATTTATATTTCTTAGAGCATGTAGATGTGACTAATTATTATGTTTACATATTTTTTAACCTGCTAGTGTGTTTACATTTATTATTATGTCTTTATCATACTCCATTAATTGTATTTATGTTTTATATGATTTGGAAATGTATAAAAAATATTTGTTGAGGTAAAGTATAATGTTTAATTAGTTGACTTTATGTATATATAGCTAATATGGATTGTGTAATAGCCTTATTGGTAGGTTAAATAACAATTTATTATAAAACATATTTCTAGTTATAACGTTTTAAAATAGAACCCAAGGTATATATTCATTCATTTGAATCGATTATATTAATCAAATGAAGATTTAATTATGTTATTAATAAATTATATTGTTTGATAGAAGGTTTGAGTTAATATGGAATGTGTAATAGCCTTATTGGTAGGTTAAATAACAATTTATTATAAAACATATTTCTAGTTATAACATTTTAAAATAAAACCCAAGGTATATATTCATTCATTTGAATCCATTATATTAATCAAATGAAGATTTAATTATGTTATTAATAAATTATATTGTTTGATAGAAGGTCTGCAATTAAAGACATGATGGAGTTGGCAAAATCCATTCTTTTGATTGAAAAGGTATCTATTTTTGTTGTTGATATGTTTTTATAACTTTAGGTAATAACAATGTTTTAGAGGCTTGAATGTCTAACCAAGGAATAATATATTAATCTTGGTATCATATAGTGGCAAGTTCAAAGGCATGGGTTGAAATATTAATAAGGTTTATTATTTTTGTTATGGCCTAAAATTTTTAGCATGGATGAAGGAATAATTTAATATTTTAATCTCACATGGTTACACAAAGTCAAAATATTTTGGAATCACACTACCCATGCATGGTTATTTTTGAAATTTTAATAAGTCATAGACTTTGAATTATTACCTTTTTGTATCACAATTATGGCTTTTGAAGTCAATTTTATCATTGGAATTGTAATGTTTAAGTCATTATTAAATTTAGAATATGCAATGAATTTAGGGTTCTTGGTGGAAGATGCTTCAAGACACTTCGAGTCATTATGAAGCACTTGGATTATTTGTTCATCATGAATGGTTAATGATGGAATTTTGAAAGATTTAACTATGACTATGGAGATTTTGTGGGGAAATGATGGTGAAAATTTACATGAACCAATTAGTAATAAATGGAGATAAAATGAAGTCGGGATTGGGGGAGAAGGATGGAAAAGTAGATAGAGAATAAAAGATTCAGGGAGCAAGCAAGAATTTTTGGTTTTGGTTGAGACAGAAGTAGGTTTTGTTGTTTAAATTATTGGTTTTGTTTAAAGAATGCATACTATGGCCATTGATGGGTTTTGATAAAAATTTAGAAGATATATATATATATATATTTAAAAATAGAAAAATTGGTTATATGTGTTTAACCCTATGGATGGGTATGGCCCATATAGAGGGCCAAACACATATAAACCCCATCTTCCTCCATTATTATGGCTATGTGTATTCTTAAAATAGAACCCAGATTTGTAACTAGGGTTTTTGTGAGATTTTAATATATTCTCATATATGATTTTTTACTAAGTATAAGATTATTATTATTATACTTTGGGTTCAAACCACAAACTAGGGTCAACCTTACCAATTGTTATAAATTATTGCATACTTTATTTTATGTTCAAATTATGTAACATGGAAACACAATAAATTAGTATGTCTACATGATGATTTGAGGGATTTAACCATTCAACAATTTTTCATTGAGATTTTGAATACTATTAAGGGACGTGTGATTGTGTATATATTTATTTATTATTTTATTGATTGTTTATTTAAACCATATACTAGGGTTGAGCTTACTAGTCTTAGTATAAAAATATGAAATTATGTTGTGCTTATAAAGTTTCATTTGTCTAATAGTTTAGAGGACTTAAATTTGGGCACTATTTTAGTTTAAGATCATCAATTAAAATTAATGTGTGGGTCATTTGTAAATGTCCTTGGGGATAGGTTCGACACATCCACATGGACAAATATGAAGGACCCTTCTTATCTAAAAATATGTGCTTGGTAATAATTTACTTTGGGTTAATAAACCAACTATGTATATTTGAGATTTCAATATCAATGCATGGTTTTAAATCTAAGATGACTTATAGACTTAAATCAATTGAATTTAGACTTATGTTAATAGAAATACATATCACTTAGATATGTATGATAGTTAAGTTGAATAAAAGTTTTGATGGATGCCTCATGATTTAAACCTATATAGGAGTTAAAGGGTTATGCATGAATTTTTTTTCTCATATGAACCTTGAATGATACAATTCATTCCATCTTTAAGGAATGTTGTATAGTTGAACAAAGTATAAGTTTTATCATTTGATATATTTTTTTTGAGGCACAAACATTGAACTAAACATATAGTATATGTTTCAAGTAATTATGTTTTCAATTTTGTGAGTATAGAATTTTAAAGGAATTTTTGCATGTTATAAATTTTTATTCCTTAGTTATGAAAGGTTGGACTGAGTGTATGGTTATGTGTTTTACAAATTTGTTTCATTATCTTTGTTTAATTATGATTGGTTAGTGTTTCAGTTAAGTTAAAAGACCGACTATTCATATCCATGCTTATAGGTTATAACTAGTTCACATATATGTCATGATAACATTTTATAATAAGGTTAAATATTTATTCTAATTAATTCATTTGGCCATATATAAAAATATTATAATATTTTGGATTATATGTATGTATGTATATGTTGTCTTGAAATTTTACATTTCATGATAACACCCCTAATTGTGCTTATACAAGCAATTAGAGGTGTTTTAAAGATAGGGACAATAAATTTTTTGTATAATGAGACATTGACTCTATATGCCAATGGAAAATGTTTGGGTAGAATAATGAAATCTAACTATATTTAAAGCTTTAAAATAATGTGTTGAATACATCCCAATAATTTTTCTTTCTATGCAACAAGATTCTTATCATCATGCAAAGCATACTATAATAAAGACATGAGAGAAGTCAGGAATTCATTTGACCTTATCAACACTAGAGTGAGAATTTAAGGTAAATTCAAAATTATATGAAAGGTCCTATTTTTTGTTCCAATGTGGAGACTAGATTTGAGAGATGAATTTTTCCTATAATCAATTAGTATAAAAACTTCATCTTTAACTTCAAAAATAAAGGGTAAGAATCATAGTTGTAGGTTTCAATTCATGCAAAAACACCAACACACTTTTCCAAGTCATGCAATTTGGAAATTCTTTTTTTCACTTGGTGTGATTTGCAAATTATTTTCTCCACTCTATGAAATTTACAATTTCTTTTTTCCACTCTGTGAAATTTGAAAATTCTCTTTTCCATTACATATAATTTGACAATTCTTTTTTTCACTCGGTGCAATTTGTGAATTACTTTTTTCCACTCGATGCAATTTGTAAATTATTTTTCCACTCTGTGAAGTTTGAAAATTCTTTTTCCACTCCATGAAATTTTGAAAATTATTTTTTCCACTCAGTGCAATTTACAAATTTCTTTTGCATTTTACCTTCATGTGCTAATTGAATTTTTCATTTCCATGCTCAATGCAATTTTAAATTTAATTCTCCCTAGCTGTGTAAATTGAAAGTACATTTCCTCGAGTCATATAATTTTATTTTTCACTTCTCCAAGTTCATGGTAAATGGAGAATGATGGTGGTTTCAAGAATAAATTCATGGTGTTCCATTTGGAAAATAGTTTGGCTACATAATTTGTGGTATTATCAAAATCCATGGTATAACCCTTATATAATACTTTTCAAAATAACTTGTTTTCCACCTATAATTCATGATTTTTGGCTTTTAAAAGGTGGTTTATGAACAAATTCATGGCATTTGGGGAATGGAGGGTAATTTTGGTGGAAACATTTGTAGTTTTAAATCTTTGGAAGATGGTTTATACAAAGAAACCTGTGGTTTTGATTATATGGCCTTTTGAGGACTCTTTTTCATGTCTTGCAAGCCCACCAGTAGTAAAAAATGGCTTTCCCAAACTTGTGAGCTATTCCTTGGGATTAAAAACATATTAAACTTTATATAATGTAGAGGTTTAAAAGATATGTTACATTATTTGGGATTCACAATGCCTTTATACATGTAATTTTCCCCTCTAAGTTTACAATTGAGAAGCCTTAGGAGCAAAGATTTAAAGCATAATAGAAGTGCAAAGAGAAGTAGTTGTTAGATAAAGTTGGAATTGTCCTTAATGAAAGTGAAGATGAATAGGCTCTATCAAAATATTTTGGTCTTTCCATATTAATGTTGGATCTCATTTTGTGAATCCAAATTTCAAATTTTGTGTAATTGCTTCCTTATAAATGCAATTTATGTAAATCCACTCTATCACTCTTTAAGTCTTGAATTGTGTAATTTTGATTTACACATTTCAAGTGGTGTAAAAGAACCAATTATTTTTTTCACTATTCAAGTGGTGTGATTTTTTAATTTCAATTTTTCATGAAGTGTAATTGCACCAACACATATTTATATCACTTAAATGGTACAATGTTGTAATTTTACATTTTCATGTGGTGTAATTACACCAACTGACATTTGAACCATCTGTAGCACAAACAAAAGTGGTTACACATTGTAACCACTTTATTAAACTATAAATATGAGTTTTAGGATTTTTATAAAGGAGGGGGAATTTTGGTAGTGAGACTCTATAGAATTTTTTTGAATTATGAGATTGTATTTTTGACTTAATAAAGATTAGAACAGGGACATTTTGGAGACTTTGTGTTTAGAATTTATTTGTGAGTTATAAATTTATGTATTATTCATATATATTTATGTCTTTCAAAAAAAATTCATAACCAAATAGTAAAAAAAAAGGAATTTCACATCAAGTATTTATTTTATAGTATTTTTGTATTATTTCTATGAATGTGAAATCTTGTTGGGGTTTAAAAAATATTTTAATTGTCTTTTATGATAAAATATGAGATAGTTATCTTTAATTATATTACCAATAGTAGATAGTTATATTAGTGTATGTTTATTACTCCTAAGATTGCATTATATATTTACCACACATTGAATTTGAGAGTTTTGTATGAAAATAATGTTTCCCCTTGGGTTATTCTAGTATGTTTCCATATTTAGCTACCTAGAGTTTTCTTTCATTTTTATTGGGATTATCATGGTAAATTCTATGTTTGATTGGATATAATAATCCCATTCCTCATTTCATTTCTCATTTACACCCTCTAATCTATAACTTTTCTCATTTTCCTTCCTATCTCTTTTTTGTACTTTTTGGTTAAAAGTATAAAACCTCCAATAGAAAATATTTCTATTATAAATAGTTGTGAATAGTTTTCCCTATTTTTCCATATTTGGATTTAAAATAAAGGTATCTCTACTTGATAATAAGAGAGATAATTTGACCCTTTCTTATTGATTAATGTAAGGACTCAATTTTCACACTGTTGACTCAAAGTCACCAATTTGTCCCCTTGACAAATTTTTGAGCTGATAATTTTTGGTGACTCTATTAGGGATTGAGGTGATTTATGCACATGATTTTTAGACATTTCAAAGAGCCTCCCTTATAATGTAAATTATCTACTCTATTGAATAAAAGTACCTAGTGCCTACATTTTCTTGATTAAAGAAATGGCATTGGTCCATCCCAACCCCAATGATCCCCATGTTTCATCGGGAAAACATTTTGGGCCATTGGCTTTAGACCAATACAATGAGTTCCCTTAAGGCTCAAGGAATAAATTCCTAAATTTATCTAGAGAAAATGGTCAATACATAGATAAACATATTTGAGGCTTCAAAATATCTTGTATCATTTTGGGAGTTATGTATGAAGAGTTTTCTATGAGAATTTTCATTGTAACTTTCATTAGACCTGCTACCAAGTGGTTTTGGAACTTATAAGATGGAAGTGTTATGGATTGGAATACTTTGAAGAATATGTTCTTAGACATATTCAAATCAATTATGAACATGTTTATACTTTTTTTAGACTTTTTCTAGATTAAAAAATGAGATGAGTAGATGAGATATTTCATAGAATGTTTTAAAAAATTATCCAAGTATGAAAAATTAACTCTACATTTTCATTGGTTCTCTTTACCTAGACATAAAGCTCACATTGATGGGGAACATGGTGAATGAATTGGTGGACACATAATAAAATGCCATCAAGATTGAAAATGATTTGATCATGTCTAAAATATTAAATAAAGAAGTTTCAAAAGGTTCTACACTTGTTACAAATGATTAAAAAAAATGAAACCCGATACAATCAAGAGTTTGTAATATTCAAAATAAAGAGTTTGAAGGCAAGTTCCTAATCAAACATGTTAGAACTTTAATAGAGAAAAAGTGAAAGTGATACCTATCACATATGATTGTTTTAGTTTCACAATTATATAATAAGGTAAATATCTAGAAGAACTAATGATTGATCATCAAATAGATAAATAATTTGGTTTCCCCCTTGACAGAGAAACTAAATATTTGCTTATTGTTAAAGATTGATTGAACCTTATAGTCCTAGAATAAAATGAGCTACTTGAGGAAAAATTGGTTGAACCACAAATAGAACAGAGTAATAATGTAGAGTATGATATGTTACTTTCTAAATGTGAAGATAACATGGAACTTGTTTTTTGTGAAAAATAACATTTCTCTTATATCAGAATTAAAGACTCGGTGATCAAAACTGAAGATTCCCTTGACACTTGATTTTCATGTCCCCTTACAAAATAATTATTTTAAAGATTAGAATCCAAAATAATCAAGCTTATTTATATTGGAAACCATAGTCATGTGAAGGTTAAAATCAAAAAATATGTGAATACAAAACAAAATTGATGGTTCCCAATATTCATTACCAAAAAAATAGAAACTATCAAGGTAGAAGAGACTAATGAAGGTGATGACAATGAATAATTCAATAATGAATTCATTTCTATCATGGGAGGCAACTTGGAAATTAATTTCAACACTCCATTAATTTTAAAATACAATCATATTATGTTGGAAGAAAAATGACTAAGATCAGGGTGGGGGTGAATCAATCTTCCAAACCTTTTTATCAATTTCACTTAAGAATTCATGAACCATTCAATCAAGCATATAGATATAACAAAAACAAGCACCTATCCACATAAGTAAGAAATGTAAGAAAACATCACATATATGTGAAACACTCAAGGGAAATAAAACCCAATGATATATGCAATGGACTAAAATATTATAATAAAAATACCAAATTTAGTGAAGCACCAACTTCACAAGGGACACCAACCCTAACTAGCTCAGTACCAGCTAAGCTAGGCTTTAGAAAGCACCAACTTATAAAGAGGCACCAACCCCCTATATGACTCTAAACCAAATTATCCACATGATTAATTTTATCACATTTATAACACCTTGTTTCTCAACCAATTTATGATGGAAATATCTTCATCTCTTTACACTCTTATCCCTCTCAAACTGCCTTTTAGGCTTCTTCGCTTAACTAGCCTTCTTCTTGACTTGATTAGGTCATATGAGCTTGATATTCATATGAAAACACACTATTAGATAATAATTAATATTAATATACACTATTATTATCTACAAGACCTCTTACTCAACACTATGTTATTTTATTTGTATTAACATTCACCACACAATAGGCTTAAGACTACCTTATATATACAAATGTATTGATCATACACCTCTTGGTAAGAATTATACACTTTCACACTTGAATAAACATTAAAATAGGTGTTATAATAGGTTTCATACATGTATCAATAATTATAATAGGCTTTTCATGACATAAAGGACCAAAAGCTCTTTTTAGGCCTTAAGGAGACCTAAATCATTTAGGCCTTCATTAGCACATGTTACACTTTGATCTCATTGGAATAATTACAAAATACAAACATGGTAGGAAAACTTAATATTACAATAAAATATACCAATAATAATATCATCTTATGTCCATGACACTTTTTATCTGCTATCACCACTTGAATCATGCCATTATTATTATTCAAAATTAGGTTTGTGAACCTAGATAAAGTCTATCTTGAACTACAAGAGACTAAACATAAATCAGTGAAAAACCAATGTTAATAATATATATATATATATAAGATAAATTAAATCATGGTCATTACCATATGATTTATAATTCAATACTTAGAGTAAAAGTACTCAAACACTTCTATATAAATAACTCACTTAGATTACCAAAACACTTCAAAACCTAGTCATGCACAACTTGATATTCAATACCTGAAAGAACACTTACCATGATAATTAATAATTTAATAAGATAATTTTAAATATCTATGCCACAATTAGATACAAAAATAATAATGTTTAATGCCAAATATTGATCTTGTAGACCAATATTTTGATATCACTACACATAGTCAGACCAAAACCAGACAAGCCATTTTAGCTTCAATGTTTCAAGAACTTTCAGCAACTTAAAATGTTTAAAAAAGCATGAGAAATATTTTAAATTTATAATAAACAAAACCATATTAATTATCTACATCAAATCAGAGCATAGAGCCTCAAACACATCACTATAACTTGCTTACCCAAAACTACCAGTTTGCCTTAAAGCAAAGTCATGGTGAAAATGACCTTTAACACCTGTATGACCATTTACAGAGACTTATAATGTATTAGGATGATATTATGAGATAATTATACCATTATAAAATATAAATATAACATGGTAAAATTCAAATATTGGTCTTGCAGATCAATCTCATAACCTTATATCTCACTGTCTCATCTGAGTTAGACAAGTCAGCTAATGAACAACCTTTTCACTAAAAACACTAACCTACAAAACTTACACCAAACATGAACATGTATTAAAATTATTGAGAAATATATCCACATTTTTGTATTCATAACTATTTCATGTTAACCCATTCATAATCATCTTCTCACTGTTGCTTGGGTTTTTCACTATTTTCACCATTAGACCTGTTAGTGACTAGTCAACTTATATGACCAGTTTAGCACACGTGAGGGATAAAACATATAAAAAATGAAAATATACATAAATTAAAAGTCTCAAGATTATCCATATGATTATTTTCATACTTTTACTTGGTTAATTTTGACTCCTATAATAAATGTTAGATAAATAAGCACTTTCTTATAGGATCTACACACACACCTAACAACTTAATCACACTTGAAGGTGTTTGGGAGAGTTTAATACATGATACAATAGTTTTTATAGTATTTTGAGACCATTATGGGTTTTTTTAAGTAATATATTTCACATCTAATGTTGGTGTTCTTTTAGTAGTTCCATCTCTAGTGTCGAAGTCTAACCCAACAAGATAGCATGATGGCCCTTTCATGTGAGGGTTAGTTGTCACATGCTCACCCAAAGCACATAGTGGAAGACTTGTTCCTATAGGTTTTTAGTCATAGTGTTGATGTCATATTCATATCCTTCTATGTAATTTTAGACATGGATAATGCATAGATAGATTACTTTGGTCCTTGTTCTTGGGTCGATTAATACCATTATGTATTTTATTATAATCTTATAATTGCATTATTTACTAGAAAATAAATGGTATAATGCACATATATAACTTTACACATAGTCAAAACTATCATTATTCATAACACAAGTTTTATCAATATATATATATATATATATATATATATATATATATATAATGCTTAAAATAAAAGGGGCATTACAATATCATTCAAAAAGGGTGAAGATTCATCACCACATTTTGTTTAAAATGATTTGTCCCAATAAATAGATTAAAATAGGGGTATTTATACTTGTTTTACCATAACCAAGTGTTACAATCATTTATGACCTAAATAATTGGCACATAGACTCTTAATCAACTAAGAGTTAAGACACTTATAATTAGCTCTTCCTGAAGACCTAGGCCTCAACACCCCCTATATCCTCACTCTATGATATATTTTTGTCACCATGTGTCCCTTTCCTTATGGGATAGTACAAAAATTCTGATCCATAAGGTCAGAGTGACTTGTGTGAATTGTTCTTCCAACTACTTCCCACTTTCCACATGCTCCCTATTATTCCACTTCCATTCTAAGTCCTATGTTTTTGGGATCCTTGTGACTTGTTCTCCTATGACTGGGTTCTACCATGCCATTGTCCTCTTGCACCCAACAAGTTTTATGCCACAATGCTTTTATTCCTATTAGCACACACTATGGTTGTCCTATTCCATAGTCCTTCTACATCATCTTAGTGTTATACAAAAATGGGACAATGGTCCTTCCATGTCATGTTAGTCCTACACTAAAATGGGATAACACTTAGTTAAAATTCAAGGACCAACATCACCCCACACTATGCTCTTAGTCTATCTTAGACTAAGCCATGCTAACATCCTCTAAAAATTTGGGCCCCTTATACTCTAATTCCTTATTCATATTGCCCCAATGGGATAATGTCTTGAAAACCTTCAAATTTATTCCCTTTATGTCCTCCTTTGATGCTTTTATCTCCTCAAGTTATGTCAAAGACTTACTAGTCTTCTTCACCTATTCCTCTAGGGCTATGATGGTATCCTTCTAGATGTATTCAAGTGTAGAGACCTCCTTGTCAACATATCCTTGAAGGGTTTCAAAACATGCATTTAGTTGTTGAAAATGTTTATTAATTACATCCTCCATCATATATACATCCCTAAATGCTTTGGCACACTCAATGTGATCCTTTATTAAGAATGTAACATCAGCTACATGTTACCTTAGGTCTTCTTCAACTTGGATATGAACCTCCAAGACTTTATTAGGGTGCATAAGCCATGTAAAAATATGATCTAAAATGGGGATAATTTCCCAAACTATATCCAAAGTTTGCTTGTATACTTCAACATCCATGGTGAACTATTCAATCAATTCCATTTCCTCATCTCTCAACATAGGACACTCATTGATTTTTTTGAGCAGTAGTTCCACTAAGGTTTTTAATTTTCCTATGGTATCCCCATCAAGAGGTACACCATTTGCTAACACTAGATCTTATTTCAATTTTTTTTATAAAGGGTTAATATCCTTACTTTTTCCTCTATGGCCTCTTAGAGATTTTGTTTCATTGAGGCCACTTCCTCAGTGAGTTATTTCTTTTTACAATTACTTTATTATATATGCCTACAACCTTTTCATGTTTTCACTCAATTGTGCATGCATCAAAATCAAACAAAATATTTTAGCATGTAGTCTCCATGGTTAGTTTCAAAATTTTAATGTTTTTTATAAGTTGGGTAAGCTTTTGTGGATGAACCCTCATTGATTTTGGAAATGTTGGGGCATATGAGCCTAAAGTGAGGTTGTCTTGTAGGAGTTTAAATTCATGCTCTTCATTATAAATATAGAGAAGGAAGGACACTTGATTCCTACTTTTAAGATTCAACTCCTTAGGATGGAAGTGTGGCTAAAGATAGAATTTTTTATCCTTAATCCCAAAATAGTAACATTAATGTGTATTGCCCACCATTCCTCCATTATCCCACCCTTCTGTCTCAGCTAGCTCCTTCCCCTTGGGTCATACTCAAGCTTAACCTCATCATAGCCACTAGTGGCCATCTCACTGTCTTTATCACCATCCTCCTTGTTATATGTTGTTTTAGCATCAATCAATGAATAATTAGATGTGGCCTTCTCCTACATCAAGGAGGGAATTTTCTCAAAATATGAACCTAAGATATGAATCTACACCTTAGTAACATTTGGTTGGGGTGCATACCTTTGGGGCTGATGGTAAGAATATATTACAATAGTACATGGGGGAGATGGTGGAGGTGGAGGTAGAGAAGGTGGTGGATAAAGAGCGGGAGTGGGTTGAGGAGATGAAGGTTGGGGAATCAAAGAGTGTGGAAGAATAGAGCATGTAGGAGATAGACAAATGTGAGGAGGAGATGGGGATGATCATGGAGATGGTGAAGGGAGAGGTGGAGGTGGATGTGGTGTAGAAGGATGAGAATATGTAGGTCTATAGGGATATGCCTCTATAGTCTTATATATTTTATATGGGGCATGTTGTCTACTTGTGCTTCCTCCCACTTCTAGTCACTTCTTCTCCAAAGGTAGTGTTGAAGGGAGTTTTTCCTTAGGGTCTCCACCTTATGGGTTCTTTTGGGGATGTAACATGTAAAACAATTTATGAATTTACTCCTTAACTAAAGTCTACTTGACTTGATGTCAATCAAGTCAATATGCAACCTCTCCATGTAGGCCTTCTTTCTTGGATATACATAAAGTTTTTAGAGAGTGTAGATCTCTAAATCTATCATGTTAGCCTATAAATTGATAGGATATGTATCATATATCTGATTGATGGAGTCTATGAACTACCATGTGGAGAAGGCATAGGGTAGCTTGAGCCATGCTAAAAGCTCTCTAAATGGATTCATACATATCTGTGTGAGGGAAAAGTGCTATTTTATAGTGAACTATGCCTATTCTATAGCCAAGAGGGTAAGTCATTAGGGATGTACCACTCATTCTCAAATGTTGCCTTCATCCCATTAAACCAATACTTCATCTTAATCTTGTAATATAGGGTGATGTGTCAAGGGTAAGTGAACACCTTGTGGTGCTCAGTACAGGACTTGTGTATGGGAAGGTATACCCACTTTAATGCTCCTAAAATATAATATGATACTTTGATCTCTTCACATACTAGTAAGAGGATGATTACCCCCTAGTGGAACCTATAATTCAATGTCTTATGGGTTCTTGTACATCTTTAATAATATTATGGAAAAATAGGGCCTAGTTGTACTTTAATCCCCATGAGAGCTGATGGGAAATATAGAGTTGTGTCATGTGCACCTCTTTCAATCAATCAGGCACTATAATCTTGGTTGAGATGATCTATGTTACAAATTATAATGTAGGATCCTATAGGTGTTTAATGTGCATGGCATGCCCCTAATTTTTATACATCAGTGACATGGCGGTATTTTATATCTCCTTAGTGTCAGCCAAGTCATCAATGATGTTTAACCAAAAAAAATATAGGCTTATGAATTTGATAATCTTTTTCAAGGTGATCTTCATACTACACCCAAAAAATTAGATATAGTCCTCATGGATGTGCAAAAGGAGGAACCATACCACCTATATGGGCTTACCAAAATAGGGCAAGTTAAAGAGCTAAGATAATATTATGACATCTAGTTGGTTTAAGATTGTTAGGTCATAGACCACTTGGTTCCTTGTGTTGGTGGTTTTGACATGGTAGTCATTATGGAATGTGACCTTATTTCTAGGTTGGTAGTGATTGTAATAAAACATTTTACAAGTCAAGAACTTAGAGGCCCATTTATCTATGTGCAAGATTGAGTCTAGATAATGCATCTCTTATATTAATAGATATGGGGGTGGGGATGATTGGGCCTTATGCAATTTAGAATTTTGTGCCTACTTTACTTTTTTCACCATTCTTTCCCTCTCTTCTTCCATGCATTGTCCCTCTTCTCTTTCCATGCTTTGGGATTATTATTTTAGGTACTACACTTATTCCTCTGAAGTCTCTTACCTGATGGGGACCCAGTCTCCTCCACTCACCTCTTCCTTTTGTGATATCATCGGTAATTTATCAAGTATTCTAGCCTTTCTCTTAGGTTGCATTACCCTTTGAGGAGATAGAAGCTTAACATGTGGCCATCTTAATTTCCCAAATGAATATGTGATTGTAGGCTATTGCTTTAGCTTTTGAGCTTAAAATCCTCTTTAATGGCAAACCTATAACCTAAATCTATTGAAATTAAAGCTTTTCCAGTTGAACCCAACTCTGAATCTCCCTTCTCAACCTTAGTAATGACCTACGTGGTTTGATAATGATTTGAAAACTCTTTTCTTGGCTCTAGAGGTGATTAACTTGGTTTTAGTTTTCAATTAAACTTAGATCAAGTAAATTCAAGTTAAATGCAAAGTAAATTATGAAATGTATTTAACATTCCTATTTATAGGCTCTAAGAGGGGTTCACCTTCATTAAATCCCCTCCAACACCCATCACTTCATGGAATTTAATGCAGATCTTTCAATTTCTACTACATTTAGATATTTGCCTTTTTCAATTAAATACCTTAATGTTATTATCCCATCATGTCATTGGCATACTTCTCACCATAACTAACCTAGTGGCATTGATGGCACATCCCATCTCATACCTTTATTAGAATTGGGTGATAGTTTTATCCCACCCTATCTATGTGGTGGAAGATAGCTATTACATTTTAAATTTCTAACTTATGGCAGGAACCTTACCCCTTAGTGCCTTTAATGACTCACATGCCCTTAGTACCTTATACACCCTTAAAATTTGTGTGCCCACATAACTTATGTTCCCATAGATCCCATGTGCTTAATTAACTTTTGTTCTTTTAAATTTTTTTCCTTTTTATTCATGAATTCTTACCCCACACTAAAATGTTTCATTGTCCTCCATGAAAACAAAAAAAACTTGACAAAAAAAAATTATGAAAAAAAGGTACATGCAACAAAGGTAGTGATTTTATTTAAATAATTAAATCCTAATATAATGACATAAGCCTTATTGACTATAAGAGTTTAGCTATTCTGAAGTGAAATATGCCTGAAGCCAACTTCTATTATAGTGCCTTGAGAGGAACTGACCATCCATCCTTTGTAACTGACATGCCCTGATAAGTGAAATGCTATGTATTATAAACAGACCATCCTAATGGATTTGGAGCTTTCCAAGGTGTTGCATGAACTTAGATTCATACAACAAGACCTTCATTGCTAGAGAAAATACTTTTTCATTTATATGGAAATCATGCCATTCCTTCTTTTGTGTTTCTCTACATCTTGTCTCCAATGAGTAAGGACCCAAGTCTCATCTAATTGCATTAAAATATCTAATCATGCTTTCAAGGATGCCTTATCATCTAGTTATCCTACATACATGATATAGAGGGATGGTACTAAGAACTCTACTAGCATCACTACTTCCTTGCCATATACCAAGTTAAATGACATACTTTTGTTTAGGTGCTTGTAAGTAGTTCAATACACCGAAAGTACTATAGATACCCTATCATCATAGTCAGTGTAGCCAAAATTGCATATTTTTATTAAAGTGGTACCTATAATCTTATTGAAAGCTTCAACAATTCCATTAGCACTTATTCAAGTTTAAGGAGATTTTTAATACTCAACAATGCTCAAGCATGAGTCTGAGATTAGCACAATGGTCCTTGACCAAATTGTATACCAACCAATCATCCAAATAAACTTGGAGGAACTTAAAGGCTTCAATTTTTATGCATGAGAACATTGTTAGAGAATTTTTAAATCTAAAGGGCATAATAGTATATATAAATAATCCCCATTTGGTGGTGAATGTTGTTTTAGGATGGTATTATTTAGATATATGGACTTGATGGTACCCTGAGAATCCATCTATAAATGTATACAACTCACATCTAGCAACTCCTTCAAGTATCTCTTTTATGAATATTGGAAAGGGATCTGTTATACAAGATGCATTAAACACTTGGTAGTCTATGTAGATATGAATGTATCCATCTTTATTGATGCTAATAAAAATAGGAATGACCCACTCAAATTCATCAATAGGTGTGATCACTTTTATGTGTAACATATTTTGAATCTCCTCTTTGATGCATACTCAAAGATTAGGATTCATCCCATAAGGGAATTTTCAAACTAGTCAAGTGCCATCAACCAACTGATATGTGTTTTCCCTAAGGATGAGTGGACACCTTTAATCTCACTATAATTTATAGGGAATACATCTTTATATTCTTCTAGTAACTCAAATATTTTTAAAATCTTAGTGTCGGTCCAATAGTTACCTACTATAGCCATTTTTGGCTCTAGTTCTATGCCAATGTTGCATTGAATAATATAAATAGGCCCATGATAGGGGTTGTCCATATGATCACTTGTATCCTAAACAATTTTTGTACCAGTGTTTGTAGAAACATATAAATGGTTAGACAAGTGGTTGAGTGAAGTATATTTTTCACCTTCATCTACTTCGAAGATAAGTTTTTGATTTCCCAAGTGATTCTCTTCATGTCATTCTTCATTAAGAACTAGTGTAGGTATAGAAAGTCAATGTGTCAAAGGCTATATGAAAAAGTATAAAGGTTCCTTAGTTTTTTAATTTATATTGTATAGGTGGTATTCCATGATAATTGGGTCTCTAATAAATACTTCACACATGTCCTTGGGAGTGAGGAGAAAGTCCATCCTTAGTGATGAAAAGGAGAGTACCAAGTTCATGCTCTCCTTTAGTAACTACCAGAACCTGGTACTCATGTGTTGATCTTCATGAATATACCATTCCCCTACTCATGTGCATAAATTTACATATAATTCATGCACCCACACATACTTTGGTAGGTATTTATCCTCATTTTTCCATATTATCTCACAAGCTTGAATGTAAGGTTCAGGTGCTTGCATGCTACTGTAGCTAATGGTTCCCCTAACCTTATTGTCATAATGTAATTTTTGATGTAGATCATAATTTACTTGATATTAGTACATAAGGTTCTCTTTATGGGTATGACACCATCTTACAATGGTGCCATCAAAAAGTGATCTAATAACCTCATCCAGTCATTGTTAGTGTCATAGAAGTCTTTGAGGTGCTAGAAAAAATCACATAACTCCATTTGTCTTTGGAACCATGGGGATTCATCAAGTATTTCTAATGGTGGCCCTATTAATGGCCCTCTCATTTATAAACCCATGAGGTAAACAAATTTTATGATGTTTAGGAAGCTAGCACAAGAATTTTTCTCATATATTGATAGTGCTACACATCCTCCTAGTGAGATCTTAGTCACTATGGGCCTAATAATTATAATCATTGCTTGTAGTGTCAGAAATAGACTAGTTATCTATCCATAAAATAACACCATCTGGGGTGGGATCATGGTGTTCATCACTTCTAGTAGTAACATTATATAAGTCATTGATGTCTTCATCAACATTGATGGGTTTTATAGAAGGGGGTCCTTGTGCTTGATCTAATGAGATTACAACAAGCTCATTAGTATTATCAAAACTAATGTAGTGCTTCTTCAATCTCAAGTTTGAATTTTTCTCATAGCACCAAGTTCTTCCCATTAAATTTGGGTAATCATTAGATTAAGCTAATTTTAGAACCTCAAAATCCATTTTAAATGGTACTCTAAGTATGTCAACCATGGCATTATTGAAGACCCCAATAGGGTGTGCACGAGTCTTATTTACTGTGAATAAGACATGAGGTGAGGGCTTTAGCACTAGATTAGACATTTTTCACCAAGCATCCTTGGTGAGGACATTGACTTCCATGTTGGTATCTACTAATATGTCCCATATTACCCATCCATTGATGGCAACATTAATCAATATTAATCTATCTTCTAGGGGAGTAGATAAATTAGGAATGTCCTATCACCAAACATGATTTAAGTAGTAGTATTCACTTTTACAAATTATGTGAGGGTGAGCTTTAGTTAGTATTCAAGATTGAATCTTAATTCAAGCACTGAGTTGTGAGATAATATCCTCATCTATCATCCACTTACATAGTTCCTAGAAGTTGTCCCATGCCATAGGTCAAAGTTCAACTTCCCTTCACATAACAACATGTGTTACATCCTTGTATTTAAGGAACTTAATCTCACCCTAAATTTATTATATGAGTGATATAGTATCCTAGAGGACATCCTTTTGCATATAAACATTGGGGTAATTTCTAGCTCATGGTTCTTCCTGTTATACCTTCTCAATCAGATTAGTTATCGATTGGGTTTATCCCCCATTGTGAGTGGTAATGTTTACTTATTGAACTATAGGGATGGTTGGGCATGCATAAAATTTTTGTTTATAAATTTGAATCATATCAACACCCTTTTCATTTTACTCCTTAGTGAGATCTGCATACAAGTCATGTCATTCTTCCAAACAATGGTCCTTTTTAAAAAAGTGCATGTTGAGTAATCTAGGCAATCTTATTAATAGTGGTATGGTGACCCACATTTGTAATAGGTCCTAGATGGGAAATGTCCACCTCCTCATCCTCACTCTCTTACTCATCCATGGTAATCACTATTGTCTTGAGTATTAGTGATTAAGGTATAGCATGTGTTATGCACTTGAACTTCATGGATATCACTAATCAAATGGTAGTCATTAGTGTCATGAGTGTAGGCATCACAAATTTTACAATACTCAAGCACCTTAATGTGCATATAATACTAAAAAATAAGACACGAGTGGACATCATTTTATTCATGATAGATTTCACATATTTTATTAATTACCACATAGATGTTCTTATGCAGGTAGTTGATCCTTGTATGTCCTTTAGTTTCATAGTCAATACACTAGATGCCACTGTGTGTCTCATGCACTTTATTTTCCATCAACTTCTCAAGTTATGATTTGATTGAGGATATTTGGGCTTCCATAAAAGGACTAATCCTAGTATCAATGTTTCTAACCACTTCCACATGGAGAACAACTTCTAAAGCTTTGTATGGGTTAGTGAAGATCTATTGTGACAAGGTTCACTAGAAGGGTAATAACAATCTTCCCACAAACTATTATGAATTTGGAAGGCATTAATTTCAAAGGATAGTTTAGATAAAAAGGTCTCAATCCTTTTATCATAATCATGTAAACTTTCTCTAAGACCTTGATTTATGTTCTTTAGCCCTACTATACTTTGTAGCTCAAATTTAGGACTATCAAACTCATGATGGAAGGATATTTTGAGCTGATCAAAGTTGACAACCACTTGTTAAGGGCCAAATTTTTGATATCATTTATGTGTGAAATCTAAGAGCATATTTATGAACTATGTATCCTTACATTTAAACTATGTGATGCCTCATGCGCTCTAAATTAGTTTACATTTGTGGGCATGCTCAGCTACATTCTCCACCCCTCAGTATTCATGTAAGTGTAATGTCATCTTGTAGTAGATCATAGTTGGTTGAGGTGTTTGAATGGGTGGCTTTTGGGAACCACCAACTATGGTCCCTTGAGGAGGGAGTCCATTTCCTCTTACAACTCTTCCCAGTCCTCTTCTGGTACCTCCAATAATAGTGCTTATGGTATGGGGTGCCATAGCCAATTTGTTAACCAAGTTTGGGCTTGTATTATATCCTTAAAGACAAGGCCTACCAGGAATATAAAGTTATGCCATCAAATTACCTTGAAGAGGGAAAGATAGTGTTAAATATAAATGAGTATCAAATGGATCAATTTTAGTATCCCTTACTAGTTCATCTTTAGACTCCAAACTATTTGTATCCAAATTTTAAATGTGTATTTCATCTAACTCAAAGCCATGAACATGCATGATATTGGGGGAGTTGGGTTGGTTTAAACTTGGTTCCTTATTTATAACATATAGATTGTTTCTCATTCATAAGATAAAAGTGGCATAGAATGTGGTTTGAAAGTGATGGGGTCCTCATGTGTTTTTTCTTCCCTACGGATCCTAATAACACTCCTTGAGTTCTCTTGGTCTTTCCTTACACCACTAACTCCCATGATCCTTTACTTATCTTTATCATACTTTAATTTCCATAGTGTACACTAGATAGATACCATTTTTAACCCATAATATTCTATCAACCCCTATTATCCCCTTTGAAATGTGTGGCTCATGCACAAGAGGAATTATCCCTCCATTAGTATAGTTTCTAATCCAAGATCAACAAATAATTTATTTATTTGAAAAGAAAAAATTATAAGATAGTGACCCTATGGTTCTCAAAGGAAATGAAACTTGGCTTATTTAGGACATGAGTAAATAGTGACAACATACTCCAAGATATAACTATTTATAACTCCTTTCCACCAAAATTTAACTGCTCCCATCCACAAAACTCTATGTTGTGCTAAAACCCTTTATCATTCTAGCATCCAAGACTGCCTCCTTCTAAGATTCCTTAATCTTCCTTAAGCATATGTTATAAGCCAAGCATGTAAAATAATCAGGACCTTCAGAAAGAAGGTTTCATACAAGGGACTATAAAGATTCTGCTCCACCCACTATCATGTAGATATTATTACCTCAAGATATGGAACTACAAAATTATCTTCAACACTAGTAGCCCATTCTTCTATATTTTATATCATAATATGCTCAAAAAAATTTCCATGAATATGCTTCAAGTGCTTTGAGTATTGAAAATAGAACCAAAATGTTTGGGTTCTTTTAGTAGTTCCATCTTTGGTGTTGAAGTCTAGGCTAACGAGCTAGCACACTGGCCCTTTCATGTGAGGGTCAATTCTTTCATGCTCACCCAAAGTGCATAAATAAAAGACTAATTCCCATAGGTTTTGAGGTATAATGCTAATGTCATATTCATATCCTTCTATGTAATTTTAGATGGGGATAATGCATAGATAGATTACTTTGATATTTGTTCTTGGGTTGATTAATACTATTACGTAGATTATTGTCATCTTGTAACAACATTAGTTACTAGAAGATAAATGGTATAACACACATATAAATTTACACATAGTCCAAACTATCATTCTTCATAACACAAGTTTTATCAATCATGTTATATATATTATGCTTAAAATAAAAGGGATGTTACAATATCATTCAAAAAGGGTGAAGATTCATCACCATGTTCTGCTAAAAAAGATCTATCCCTGAAAATATATTACAATAGGGGTATTTATACTTGTTTTGACCTAGCCAAGTGTTACAATAATTTATGGGCTAAAAATTGGCACATAGAAACTTAACAGGCTAAGAGTCATGGCACTTACAACTAGTTCTACTTGAATACCTGAGATTGAGTGACCCCTAGATCTTCATTTTATACTATATTTCTATGGAAATGTGTTCCTTTCCTTACAAGTTGGTGTAAAACATCCAATCCTTAAGTCAGAGTGACCCACGTGAATGATTCTTCTAGCTATTTCCTACTTTCCATGCACTCTCCTAGTCTTTCACTTCCATTTTGAGTCTTATGTTCTTGGGTTCCTCATGTCTTGTTTTCCTTTTAATAGGTCCTTTTGTGCTAGTTATCTCATGCCATTGTCCTCTTGCACCTAGTAGGTTCCATGCCATAATTATTTTTTTCCTTTTATCTACATTCCATGGTTCTCCCATGCCATGTTCCTTCTCCACCGTGTTGATCCTATGCCAAAATGGGATAATGGACATTGAGTCATTGTTAGGGTTTTAGAGAGGGTTAACACTATTTTTGGTGTTAATGATTATTCATTAAGGAATGCCCCTCATTTCCAAAACTAATTTATATAGATATTAGATAGGAACCTTCATGATATATCCTTAAGATATCTGGTTCCCATGCAAAGGTTACAAGTGCCAACAAACACCTAAAATTCCTTCTCAAGTTAGCATTTCTTCATTTTTTATACTTAAGAGGCCTCAAAACCAATTTTCATGCCTTTTTTTTGAAACCATAACCTCAAAATTTGTGATCATGCTTGAAACAAAATAAGATACCTCTTATAACACTCACATGGCCATACTTACCCTAGAAATAAAAATTCATACCACATTAGGCCATACTTTCTTTCTTTGCTTTCTTAGACCTTGACTTATAAACCATATTACGCCTTAAAACTGACCTTCATGCCTCTTTCCATGTATTATCCACCTAACTCACATACTCAATGAATATTTCTTATGTTTAAATACTATTATACATTATTTATAGGCTTTAACAATAGATCATGATGCCTCATTGGTCTAGGTAGGGTCTAGAGGTGGTTTTAGTGTAAACTAGGTCTAAATATCCTACCCATATAGGCTCACCATGATAATCTCATGAGTGTTCCAATACTTCACATACATGTCCAAGAATCCTCATAAATCCTATTATACCTCTATGCATCCATCTCACTAGGACTTTACATTCCATGACCAGTGCCATGACTAGGATTCTCAAGCACTTGAAACTTGACAACTAACCTTGAAACACTCCTTGATACTTATACATCTTTCTAAAATTCCTTAAATTCTCTTTAAACAATATCATACCTCTTCTCTTACCTCCTCATGATCATCATGCACATTCTCATGATATGACTATGCTTTTTATGACTAGGATTCTCAAGAAACTTTGTACTCAAGGACTATACTAAAACATGCTTACCTAAATAATATAAAAAAGAACACTCTTTAGTTGTCATTCTCACACCACTTCACCAATATATTTCTAATAAACATTCTCTCATGACCTCATGCAGACCTAGAGCCTCATAATCATGCTTCAATGCTCACTTTGGCCTAAACCTTGACATCAACCAACAAAAGAATCATTAGGTTGTCTTTAAATTATCTCTTGTCACATGGATTCCTTGTCACTTCAAGGACACAAACTCATTCCTCAAAGACCATTCATCATGCATATTTACTAGATGCACCTTGACATTAATGACATCAACCTTGACATCAATGATAAAACTTTTCAACAAACTCCCCCTTTATCATTGATGGAAAAACTTTCTTTAGATTTCCCCCAATCTAGTCAATCTCCCTTCTTGAACTTTCTCCCCCTTTGACATTAATGACAAAGGGTCATAGATACTATAATTTATAGAACCACACCTTCTTGTAAAAAAGTATCAACACACAAAATATGAAGCATTACAAGAACATGATCCCCCTTACTCCATGTAGACCTCCTTCAAATGAACTTAGATTATAAGACCACTTCTCAATAGAGATCAAACTTAGTTAATAACCTAAATTGATCCCCCTTAAATGAAGAATCCACCATGATTTTACTAATTTAAAAGTGTCTCCATGAAGCCTAATGGATTTAACACTTTCCATAGGGCACTAAAAAACCATAATCTCAAGAGATTCATGGATTTCTATGTTCTCACAAGACTGAATATCCTTCAGTATCCTTTTAGGATTGACTAGCACTATATTCTTGACCTCTTCATAAATTTTTTGATCATAAATATGAGCTAAAAATAAACATTCCTAAATTTATTTATCATCTAAAGTATGCTCTACCATAGAAAATAGTCCATTTGATCTTGTAGACTAATCATAACTAACCTTTACTATCTTTGGTTTCCACACATTTATTTACCTTCTCTCTTGTACCCTATGGGCTTCAAACCTCTTGTTTTGAATTGATGACCTTATAACTTTATTAGGGTAGAATATTTTAATGTGTCCAACATTATGACAATTGTATTAAACAACCTCATACATAACTCTTGATTGATGATTCCATTCATAATCCCATGCATATTCATTTTTAGAGAGTCTTCTACACTCTTTTGCTCTATGATCAAACTAATTACATGTATAAAAGTAACCATTAAATTATTTATCATATCTCATAGCATTAGACTATATGATTAGTCTTTTCATGTTTACCTTCTTGTATTAATTATCTTTCTCCTTGATTTGAGCTACTTCCTTTTGGCCTTCATTAAAACCAAAACTTATCTTACCACTTGTAGATTTTTTACTACTCAAGATGTCATCTAGAGCCTCAATGCTATTTTTAAACTTCAAAAAGGTCTTAAAATTTATATATTATTGATCCAAGTTAGTTTTCAAAGATTCCATCTTAGTTCCATACTTAGTTCATTATTCCTTTTTAGCTTTTGAGCTAGTAGTGACTATTTCCATCTGTGATTCAATTTGATTGATGATCTCATCATAATCCTTGAATGCGTTACTCAGTCAAACCTATGTTATATTCATAATCCTTAACTAATGATATTATCTTATGATTCTTCCTTATTTTGAACTTTAATGCTTCTAGAGCACTCACTAATTCTACCTCAAGGTTCACCTCAACCTCATTTTCAGCTAATTCTTTATCATCTATAAGGTCTTTCCCTTTTGAGAAACCCTCATTGTATATATATAGCCATGAATAAGGTTTAATTTTCATGCTCATGTTCATTAATATTGTCATCACTATTAGATGTTTTTGTGTCACTTATATTAGATGAATTATTCTCTTCTTTGGTAAATAAACCTGTCTTGTTCTTAAATGACCATTTCTTGCCTTCATAATTCCTTATATATATATTAGGATTATAGACCTTATAATCATATCCATGATGTTCATAATGTTCTTCATTATGTTCAGTCTTATTTGATAGGAATTGGAGTAGATCCAAACACAAATTTAACTCATGCAAACTTAGAGATATATTTTAACACAATATATTATGCACTATATTCATTCTGATTAATTCATTTAAGACAAGTTACATATTTATAGGAAATGTATTTCTTATAACTTCTCTCCTAAAATCTCTCATACCCAAATCCTAAGAACACACCTAAATATCATATATTATTATAACATGTAATAATATATGAATGATATAATATTCTAACATACTTACCATATTAACCATAAGGTTATAACCAACCTATTACTATTTACAACTCGATAAATATCAACTATTTATTTTTACCTCACAATAAATACCTAATTTCATCTAATGTGAAAATTATTCCCAACATTCCTCCCCATAATTTTTGCATGGTATAATATATCTATGTTTCTAATTGTATCAATCTACACCTCTATATGCTCATCATCTTCATACATGTGCCATAACACATCTTTTCACACACATCTAAAATTGGT
Organism: Torreya grandis; assembly: GCA_037957365.1. NCBI lineage: Eukaryota > Viridiplantae > Streptophyta > Pinopsida > Cupressales > Taxaceae > Torreya > Torreya grandis. The sequence continues at coordinate 436,251 of JARHVA010003548.1, read as the reverse complement.
TTTCATAGATTCACCAATAACTTTCCAAAATGGTTTTCATGGGTTAACCTATAACCTTCTAAAAAGGTTTCCACAAGTTCACCAATAAACTTACAAAATGGTTTTCTCAGGTTCACCACTAACCTTAAAAAATGGTTTTCTTAGGTTCACCACTAACTGTATAACATGGTTTTAATAGGTTTATCACTAATATTTCACCATGATTGCTACAATGATTTTTAGATCAACATTATCCAATGTAAATATATAAAAGGGTTACATGGGAATATCACAAGTGAGTACGTATATACTTATGTTCTTAATTTAAACACACAATATAAATGTAAAACACACCATACTAGAAAACTAAAAATTAACACACCACACATGTCACCAAAACATGATACAGCCCCATCATTGGTGATTGATGAGAGGTCATTGAAAGACCTCATTCCTCCATATATCCTCTAGCTTCTAGTAGATGATTATGCTTACTTACTTGGTATGTCGATGTAGCTCAATTGTTTCCACATTGTTTTTTATTATATCATTCCCTCCTGCAATGTGAAATGGTTGACTTAGGATGTCGATTTCCACTAAAAATGTATCTATAAGTAATTTTTTTTATTTTAAAAATTTCTAACTATATGACAACATGACTAGACATAAAATTGACTTTAAAAAAAATAACTCAATTTTTGACACTTTGACACAAAAAAAACCATAACAAATACTCAACACCGATGCAATGATTTTTTGACAATAAATGGAAACTCATTGACATAGATACCCTTCTTGTCTCTTTGTTATACTTTATATGAATGGACATAACTATATGAAATGCATTTCTTATAAATTCTCTCCTAAAATATCTCATACTTGAATCCTAAACACACACCTAAATATGATATATTATTATAACATATAACAATATATCAATAATATAATATTATAACATACTTATCATATTGACCATATGATTATAACCAACCTATTACTATTTACCACTTGGTAAATATCAACTGTTACTTTCTAACTCACAGTAAATACCTAATTTCACCTAATGTGAAAATTATTCCCAACATTATCCTTGTTAGGACACTTGGATGTAAAGTGACCAATATTACCACAATTGAAACATTTAAATTACAACTTACCCTTGTACTTACCAGAGCCAAACCTCAATTTACTTAAAAATATGGTTATTAGTTGATCATCATAAACATCTAAGCATTCCTCATCCTTGACCTTCTTGACTTTTGACATCTTAGTTTTTAATGTTGCTTCTTTCTTAGGAGGACTTCATTCATTTGTTCTCATCTCATAGGTAGTCAAGATACCATGAAGCCCATCCATTTCAAGCTTGTCAAAGTCTTGCATCTCTTCTACTAAAAGTACCTTAGAATCAAACTTAGGAGTTAGTGATCTCAATACCTTTATAATAAATATAGGCTCTTTCACTAATTCTCCTAATCCTCTAATTACATTGGCAACTTCATCAACCTTTAATAGGTAAGATGCAATGGTTTCATACTCATTCATATTTAGACTTTCAAATTATCTCTAGTGGGTCTATAAATTATCCATATTCACCTTTGTGTCTTTGATAGATAGTCTTAAATTTTTCCCATATCACCTTGGCTAAATCACAGTGTACCACCTTCACAAATTTTACCTTTGATAGGCTACATAGAATGGAATTCATTGCCTTAGAATTGCTTTCACTCTCCCTTTTACTTGTTGCATTAGTTGGTGGTGAAGGAGGTGGAATGTATCCATCCAAAACTTAATAGCATATGTCATGGCCCATCGACATTATATATGTCCTCATTATGATTCTCCAAAAAACATAATTAGTTCCATTGAATAACATAGCCCTATTAGTAGATAAACCACCTTGAGCTTGCTGAGTTGCCATCCTTCCTTCTAGGATATCCTTTAGGATATTAGGCCTACTTCAAAGGGCCTACTCTAATAAAAAAATTTAAATAAAAATAACTAAGAGGGGGGATGAATTAGTCTTTAAATATTTATTATCAATTTCAATTAAGCATTCATGAACCATTCAATCATGCATATAGATCCAACAAACATAAGCAACTATCCACATAATAAAGAAACAAAAGAAAACATAAAATTTGTGGGAAACCCTTAAGGAGAATAAAAACCATTGATATATGTAAATATACTAAAGTATTATAATATAAACACCAAATTTAGTGAAGCACCAACTTCACATGGAGCACCAACCCTAATTAGCTAAACATCAACTCATCTAAGATTTAGCAAGCACCAACTTGCAAGGAGGAACTAACCACATAGATGACTCAACACCAAATAAAACAAAAAAATTAATTTTATCACCTTAATAACACCTTTTTTATCAACCAAATGATGATTACCACCTCTTTATCTCTTCACACTCTTATCCCTCTAAAACTATCTTCTAGGCTTCTTCATTAAATTATCACTCTTTTTGACTTGATTAGGTCATATGACCTTGATATTAATATGAAAAAACACTATTAAATTATCATTAGTTATCATATATAATCCTATAATGGTTTATAATACCTCCTTCTTAACACTATGCTATTTTATTTGCATTAACATTCACCACATAACAGACCTAAAACTGCCTTGTATATATACAAACCTCTTGCTCATATACATTTTGGTTGAAAATATACAATTAAAAATTTAATAACCCTATAGGTGTTATAACATGTTTCATACATGTATTAATAATTATAATAAGTCATCCATGACATAAAATACCAAAACCTCTTTCTATGCCTTAAGGAGACCTAATTCAATTATGCCTTCATTAGCACACGTTACCCTTTAATCTCCTTGGAATAATTACAAAATACACATATGGAAGGAAAAATTCATATGAAACTCAAATATAACTTTAAAAATCTCATCTTATTTCCATGAAACTTTTTATCTCCAATCACCACTTAAAGCACACCATTAGTATTGTTCATAATTAGGTCTATAAACCTACAAAAAGTCTGTCTTGAACTGGAGAAGATTAAACATAAATAATTTAAAAACCATGGAAATAAATAATATACATATAAAAATTAAATTATATTATTTTAATCACCATATTATTTTTAATTCACTACTCATATCAAAAGGACTCAAACACTTCTTTGTAAATAGCTCACTTAGAACTGCCAGAACACTCCAAAACCAGGTCATAAACAACTTGATCTTAAATACCTAAAGTAACACTTCCCATGATAAATAATATTTTAAAAATATCCTTTGAAATAAATATACCAATATAAATTATAAAAATCATAATTTTTAATGTCAAATATTGGTCTTGTAGAACAATCTTTTGGCTTCACTATACATAGTCAAACTAGAACCAAACAAGCCATTTTGGCTTCAATGTTTCAACTAATTTCACTGACTTCAAATATTTAAAAAATAATTATCACTATTTTAAATTTTAAAAAAAAAAACAATTACACATGAATTATATTCATCAAATTAGAGCATATATCATCAAATGCATCATTATAACTTGATTACCAAGAACTATCAATTTGCCTTAGCATAATCATGGTGACAATGACCTTTAACACTTGAATGACCATTTAAAAAGAATTATAATTCATGTGTATTATATTATGATATTATTAAACCATTATTATATTTAAATATAATATAGTAAAATTCTAATATTGGTCTTGCAGACCAATCTCATAACCTTGTATCTCACAATCCCATTTGAGTCAAATAAGTCAACTTGTGAGCAACTTTTTCACTACAAAAAATAAGCTCCAAAACTTATATTAAACATGAAAATGTCTAAAAATTCCAAAAAAAATCTATCCATACACTTGGATTCATCCCTATTTTATTATAACCCATTCCTAATTATCTTCTCACTGTTGCTTAGGTTTTTCATTTTTTCCACCATTAGACCTATTAGGGACTAGTCAAATTGGATGACCATTTTAGCACACTTGATGGATATAACCTATATATAAAATATAATGTAAATAAAATAAAAGTCTCAAAATTATCCATCCAATTATTTTCATACTTTGACTTAATTAAATATGATTACTACATCAAATCTCTAAGAAATGTGCACTTTCTTCTAGGATCTACTCACACAACTGATAACTCAATCATAGCTAGAGGTGTTTGGTATAGTTTGATACATGATTCAATAGTTTTTATAGTAATTTGAGACCATTTTTGGCTATTTTTAACAATATATTTCACATCAGGTCATTGTTAGGGTTTTAGAGAGGGTTAACACTATTTCTGGTGTTAATGATTATTCATAAAAGTCTACCCCTCATTTCCAAAACTAATGCCTAGAGATATTATCTATGAACCTTATGCATATCCAATTAATATATCAGGTTCCTATATTGAGGTTACACATGCCAAAAAATACCTAAAAGTGCTCTTTAGGTTATATGCCTTCATTTTATGTACTCGAGAGACCTCAAAACTAATTCTCATGCCTTTTATTTCAAACCATGTCCTCAAAATTTGTGAACATACTCAAGAAAAAATATCACACATATGAAAATACTCACCTATCCATAATTTTCTTGGAAATATAACTTCATACCCCATTAGGACATGCTCTCTTTCTTTGATTTCTTAGACCTTTACCTATAAACCACATTAGGCCCTAAAACTAACCTTCATGCCACTTTCCATGTACTCTCAATCTCACTCACATACTTAATAAACCTCTATTATTATTAAAAATTACTATACATTCTTCATATGCCTTGACAATGGATCATAATGCCACATTAGGCTAGGTAGGGTCTAAAGGTGGTCTAGGTGCAGACTAGGTCTAAAGATCCTACCCCTATAGGCTCACCCTAAGACTCTCATGAGTGTTCCAATTACTCACATACATTTTCAAGAATCCTCATACAGCCTCTTATACCTCTGTGCTTCCATATCACCAAGCGACCATGCTCAAACCTTCTCACTTGAACTTTACATGTCATGACTAATGCTATGACTAAGCTTCTCAAGCACTTGAAACATTACGACTAACCTTAAAACACTCTTTGATGCTTCTAAAAATTTATCACATGAATTAAATAATCCTCAAATAATGTCATACCTCTACACATACCTCTTTATTCTCACCATGCACATGCTCATGATATGACTATGCTTGTTATGACTAGCCTTCTTAAGAAACTTTGTATTTAAGGACTAATACTTAAACATTCTTAACTAAATGATATCAAAAAATAAAAATCTTTAGATGGCACTCTCACACCACTAAAACAATATCTTTCTGATCAACATTCTTTCATGACCTCATGTAGATCTAGAGCCTCATAACCATGCTCCAATTATCATTTTGACATGAACCTTGACATGAACCAATAGATGAATCATTAGGTTACCTTAAAATTCTCTCTCAATAGAGAGACATTAGGTTGCATTCAAATTCTCTCTTATCACATGGCTTCCTTGTCACATCAAACACATAAGCTCCTACCTCAAAGACCATTCACCATGCATCTTCACTAGATACACCTTGACATCAATGACAACATATATTGTGGTTCTATCTCAAAATTAGATACATAACAAACTTTTATTTAATTTAGTACTATATCTATAATCAAACATAGATGGATTTGAAGTCACCCAAAAATACATTGAATTTTTTTGGTATTTGTCATAAGTTCTCATAGAGGATTGGAGAGTTCATAATGATTTCATTTAAAAATAGGAAAACCTTGCCAATTTATTCATTCATGATCATCCCTTTGTGAATGATAACTGTATGTTTTTATTCCCACCTATTTGGTCACTACTACTAAATGTGTTCGGAGTCCATAAGTCAAATCCATTTTTTTGAAATGTTAGGTACTTCTCCCAAATGATGAATGGTTTTGTATAATTTTCTCATTTTCCTCTTCTCCTTGTAATTAGTTTTGTTTTCCCATTTTTGTCTTATTTGCTTTTCTCATTTTATTTTAGTGTGCATGTGTTATATTTAAATAGATATAATTTATTTGTTGCTCCTTGCTATCCTTATTTTGGTCCTTCTTCTTGCACATGTTCATAACCATGATCTATATTTGAATTGAATCCCAATCAATCAGACATCATATCCTCATGTGAGTTCTTTAATATAAAGTTTCTTTAGTTCTTGGATGACATGCAGAAATAGGCCATTAAGTATTTTGGTAAAGTGAGTTTCTAAAATAAACATTTAATAGTTTATCTAAAAAATAGTTCTTATAGTTATGATAATTATGATATGGATTCTCATATCTCAAGAAACAAAATAAATAGGTTTATCATGGATCTTTTCAAGTGAATAAGTAGTGAACAAATAGAATTTTAAGAGCATGTGATCTGAATCGAGAGCACATGTTGATTTCTCATAGGATTATGATGGAAAAATTATCTATTAGTTGGTCAGATCAAAATATGCAAATATTTAGAGAAGAAGATCTAACCAAATAGCATGTGTTTATTTCTCATATGACTGAAATAGGTGAACTAGATGTCAGTTGGTGGGATTAATATGTGCAAAATGTGAGCTACATAGAAGTGTTCATGAATATACAACAATGAGGCACCATTCATGTAATATTTTAAAGTTATCTTGCATTCCCTTTGGAAATGTGGTGCCATGGTCAGAACTAATTATTTTCTTGAAATTTTACATTTCATGACAACCCCAACTATGCTCATACAGACAATTAGAGGTGTTTTAAGGACAAGGGTGGTAAATTTTTTGTATAATGGGACATCTAATCTCTAGCCCAATGGACAAGGTTTGGGTAGAATAATGAAATCTAAGTATCTTTCAAGCTTAAAATAATGTGTTGAAGATATCTTGATAATTTTTATTCTAGTGTAATAAGATTTGTGTCATCATGGAAAGCATACTATGATAGAGATACAAGACAAGTTAGGAATTCATTTGACCTTATTAGCACTAAAGTGAAAATTTAAGGTAAAATAAAACTTATATTATAGTTCTTGATTTTTATCCTAATGTGGAGACTAGAGCTAAGAGATGAATTTTTAATATAAATACTTGGTATAAAAATTTCATCTTGAACTTCAAAAATCAAGGGGAAGAATCATAGTTGCATGTTTTAGGTCATGCAAAAAACCACCACACTTTTCCAAGTCACAAAATTTACAAATTCTTTTTCCCACTTGGTGTAATTTGAAAATTATTTTTTCCACTTGGTGCAATTTATAAATTGTTATTTATATTTCATGAAAATTACAAATTCTTTTTTTTGCATCGTGTAATTCACAAATTATTTTTTCCATTCTGTGCAGTTTACAATTTCTTTTTTCTGCTTTATGTAATTTGAAATTTTTTCCACTCTGCGCATTTTGTAAATTATTTTTTCCACTCCATGAAATTTGTAAATTATTTATTCCACTATGTGTAATTTGAAAATTCTTCTTGCATTTTCCCTTCTTGTGCAGATTGAATTTTTCTTTTCTATGGTTGTGTAATTTCAAATTTCATGTTCCCCGACCATGAAAATTGAAATTACATTTCCCTGAGTAATGCAATTTTATTTTGCACTTACCCAAATTCATGGTAAATGGAGAATGATGGTGGTTTCATGAATAAAATCCTATTATTCCATTTAGAAGGTGGTTCGGTTGAATAATTTGTGGTATTATAATAATCCATGGTATTACCCTTATAAAAGACTTTTCAAAATAACTTGTTTTTCACCTATAATTTGTGATTTTTGGATTTTAAAAGGTGCTTTATGAAAAAATTCATGGTATTTTGGGAATGGAGGGTAGTTTTGGTAGAAAAGTTCATAGTTTTCAATTTTTGGAAGATGGTTTCCCTAAGAAATTATAGGTTTGATTATATAGCCTTTTGAGGACTCTTTTTCATGTATTGCAAGCCCACCAGAAGTGTAAAATGGCTTTCCCAAACCTACGAGTTATTCCTTGGTATTAAAACACTTATTTAACTTTATCTAATGTGGAAGTTTCAAAGATATTTTACATTATGCAAGATTCATAATGCCTTTATACATGTAAATTGCCCCTTTAAGTCTGTAACCAAGAAGCCTCAGGAGCAAATATTCAAAGCATGCCAAAAGTACAAAGAGAAGCATTTGTCAGAGAAAGTTGGAATTATCCTTAACAAAAGTTAAGATGAATAAGATCTATCAAAATATTCTAGTTTTTCCATATTAATGTTGGATCTCATTTTTTAAATTCTAGTTATAAATTTTGTGTAATTGCAACCTTGTAAATGTAATTTGTTCAAATGCACTATGTCACTTTGTAAGTCTTGAATTATGTATTTTTTATTTACACATTTCAAGTGATGTAAAAGCACCAAAACATTTTTGAATTATTCAAGCGGTGAAATTTTGTAATTTCACTTTTACATGAAGTGCAATTGCACTAATGCATCTTTATATCACTTAAGTGGTACAATGTTATAATTTCACATTTGCACATGGTGTAATTAAACCAACTCACTTTTGTAGCATCTGTAACGCAAAAAAATGTGGTTATGAAACTTAGTCAATTTAATTCACTATAAATATTAGTTTTAGGCTCATTGTAAAGGAAGGAGAAATTTTGGCAGTGAGACTCTATAGAAACTTTTTCGATGATGAGATTGTATTTTTGACTTAATAAAGTTTAGAACAAGGAGATTTTGTAAACTTTGTGTTTAAGATTTATTTGTGAGTTATAAATGTGTATGATTCATATTTAATTTCAAATTATTTTCATAGTCTCTACCAAACTGTCAAAAAATGGGAATTTCACATTAAGTATTTCTTTTAGAATATTTTTGTGTTATTTATACTAATGTGAAATATTAGTGGGGTTTAAGAAATATTTTAATTATCTTTTACAAGGAAATATGAGATAGTTATCTTTCATTTGTTATCAGTAGTAGATAATTCTCTTAGTGCATGTTTCATACTCCTAAGAGTGAATTATGTCTTTACCACCCATTGAATTAGAGAGGTTTTCATCAATATAGTGTTTTCACCTTGGGTTATTCTAGTAAGTTTCCATCTTTAGATACCTAGAGTTGTCTTTAATTTTTCCTAGGATTATCATGGTAGCTTTTGTATTAACTAGCTATAATAATCCTAGTCCTTTAATTTCTCATTTCCATCTTCTTTTCTATCATTCCTCTCATTTTCCTTTCTAACTCCTTTTTGTACTTTCTAGTTAAAAGTATAAAACCCCCAATAGAAAATATTTTTGTTGTAAATAGATGTGAATAGTTTTTCCCCCTTTTTCCCTTTTTGGTTTCAATAAAGGTAGATATATCTGTTAATAAGAGGGGGACTTTTTCCCTACATTGATGAATAATGTAAGGACTATATTTCCACATTGTTGACCCAAAATCACCAATTTTTCCCCCTGATAAATTTTTGATCCACAATATATATATATATATATATGAGTATCAACAAATTTGGATTTTATAAAAAAATTGATTTACTGTTCATACCGAAGTCTTTGTAAATGATTGCGTTTTGTTACATGATATGAATCAAGATAAAAATTGAAATGAAATTATAAGAGTTTAGAGATATTTCATTTAAATGTTTTTTTTCATGTCAAGCTTGTGTACTAAGTGGAAGACTTATTGATGTTTAAATAATTGATTTAAAATCAAGAAATTATAGGGTGTAGTTTATAAAACATAAGCAGATAGATAGAAGACATTTAAGTGATAAGAATCCATATCACGGACTTATATAGTATCTTTTTATGTTAATATTTGAAACATGTTGTGGTATTCTTGTCTTACAATCTATTTTTATGATGATTATTATTCTTATCATAATATAAATATTCTTAAGATAAAAATTAGGTAAAGGATTTCCTAGTATTTATGAATGTTGTGGCATTTTGTATAAGAATCTATATGTTGAATTTATTTATTTTAAGTGTTTCATATGTTTATATATAATTTTGATATTACTTTCACTAAATAAATGTGTGAGATAGACTTCACTAATTTAATTAGTGTCACTAATAGTTAGAATAAATGTAATCCAAATGAGTAGTCTCTATGAAATTTATTGATCCTAGAGATCTAAAAACTATATGAAAACTTTGTCAAAAGTAATGTTTATGGTTTGAACACTATCATTTCACATGTTTCATTTAGTTTTCATAGATTACATGATATCATTTTTGAATGATTTTTGTTATGATATGTTGCATGTCATAGTTATCTTATAGCATATGGTTTTGTAGTTGACTTTATTAATTTTTGTAATATCATTATCTACCCATTTATGAAGGGAGGGTCATTCAATTATTGTGAGATTATGTGAGGGATCATTAGTACATGGTTGGTGTGGAAAATCACTTAGATGATACTCTTCCTCCCCTTTTAGTGGTCAACTAATAGAGGCTTCACTCCGATTATTTTTAGATATAAATGAGTTCATTGTGACTCATATGTTCCATAGAGGATTATATTATTGTAATTTGATTATTTACATATATATTATTGTATAGTCATACCTTATGATGTAAATTATAAAAGGATAGTAGTTGGTTGTAACTTATTATACTTAATGGTATACTTAATCAATAATGGTTGAATTATTATCATGGATATTTATTATTCTTAATATGCTATTTTTATGAAAGTAAATTGGCATGCTTAAATCTAACCATTAGTTAAATGAATAAAAACCTAAACCTTATGGTTGAACTTACTATTATTTTAAAATAATGCATTTAGTTAGAGATATTTAATACTATATTATTTTTTTATTAGATTCAAAAATATTTGTTACAGAACCATATGCTAAAAAGAAGTTATTATATTATTATGACATGTTAAATATATGTTTAGTCAGCATACATGAGAGTCTGAGTTAGTAACTATATTTAATTTTGAATATATTATGTGGATATAGGTTAGTTTAACTAAAAAAGTCTATATTAAGGTTAGAATTGTTGAATATTCCTTTCACAGTCTATTATAACCATGTACCTAAGATAGATATAGTAAAATGGGTACATATACAAGTTGTGAAGGAGGATAAGAGGTTAGACATTAAATAGTTGATTCTAGATCATGTGTGAGAAAGCATTGATCAATGATATGAAATGGATTGATCTCTATGTGATTATAAATGTTTTATGATTAAGTTATCTAACTAGTTTTAAATTACTTCTATATACTTTTGTATTTTTAATGACTCTAAAGCAATAGATATAAAGATTTTATATGCATATTGTTAGTTAATTTGTAGGATTAAATGGTGAATCTATCTTGTTAAATTAAGGTAAAACATGTGAAAATTGCACCCCCTCAAGTGTTTTATGGCTAAGATAGTTGTTCTACAAATCCTTAAGATATTGTAATTCTTATAATCTAGAGACATCATGTCTCCCATAGTTATCCTCATAATTAGAAAGTTTTAAGAAACCATGAACTTCTGCTAACATTGGTGTGGTGAGTGTGTTGCTAAAAATATATATGCTTGGATGGTTACCAAGTCAGAGGGATTTGGAAGAATTGTGGGATCAAAAGATATCTATGTTTGCACAAAAAGAGGTGAGAAGGATAGGGTTCAGTAAATGAAATATTCTAGTGAGAATATCTAAGATTGATTACTATGTGGTTGGTAAGATTAGAATATTTCTATTTCCAAACTAGATCCGTTGCTGAAATTTAGTGGACTAATGATCTGATTGAAAGATTTTAGAACCTAGAGGTTTTTTGGACCCGTACAATCGATCACTAAATACAAACCACTATATAAAGATATATAATGAATTTTTAAGTCCATGGTTATATTTATTTTGAATCCACACAAGACTTATTTGTATGTGGAACTAGAGGAAAGTTTCTATAGTAAATACCAATTCTTATTAAGATATTGGTTATTAAAAAATCCATAGTGCCCTACTCATTCATGATGGAGTAGTATTTTGGGTGTTATGGGGATATGTGTAGTTAGATTTGAGATGGTGTAGATTTAATTAGGAAATTTGGCTAGTAACAACTAGATGAGGAAGTCAAATGAAAAGAAAAAAAAGAAGCTTGTAGATACAGAGTGAGAACTATGACAACAAAAGAGGTGGAATCTATCAGGGACTTCACAAGTGACTATGAGTAGAGGTAGAGGTAGAAGTAAGAGTAGAGGATGATTAATTATAGGAAATTAAAAGGAGGAAGAGAAAGCTAATGAAAGGATAATAGATGAAAGAGTCAATGAGCAAGAAGGACCCAAGATTAGTGAGATTAAGAAGCAAGTATAGTTATAGGTAGAGGATGTCGATAAAGAAAATAAAATAGAGGAAGGTAGCTTAGTAGATGGTAGTATATTGTAGTCACTCAAGGAGACACATTTATTTTTCATAGGAGAATTACCTAATTTTGGAGGTCTAGTTAATAGAAGTCATAATACTATCTTGACTTTCCACACAAGATATATTCAATAAAGATAAGTTTCACCACTTCAAAACACATCCCCCAAGCCCATATTTTATATAAATACCCCTATTTACACTCATCCTCAAATATTTGGAAGTTAGAGAGAGTAGAAGATTCAGGACTCAAGAAGGACTATTACACAACTAGTAGAGTCCAATTTTGAAAAAACCACAAAAGGATTCACCAAACCATACAAAAATTATTTAAGAGAGGTAGAAACCAATTTTAATAACCTTTATTGATTGAATAGGTTGTCTCATTGGGTATCACAAATTTAATTTTTTTAGTGATTTAACTATTTTGGGATATTAGAGTATTATTCCTAATTTAGTTAAGGGTCTGAGTTGACTAAATCAATAAATAATATTACAATAAATAGAGTAATAAATTGTATAATTTATTTGACCTTCAGAGCTTCCTAAAAATAGTAATGAAAGAGGAAAAATATAAATTATCTTAAAACTATTATGATACAGAGGTTGATACTAGCTACATAGGACTAAGATAGTTTCTTGAACTAGGATCTAGTTTTCATTCAATGAAAGGATAAGAGCACTAAAAATAGGACACTCCAAGGTCTAATGTTATAGTCCATGTTCTATTGCTATTATCCAAACTAGTCACAAAGATATGATTTTTTTGGGTTTTTTTGGTTATCCTTGTATCAGTCTACCTATGAAATTTTAATTCTTGATTATTGATGAAGCTTCTTGTAAAGTTTATTTAATCTCCAATCCTAGATCTTCCTTGTGCTAGAACTTGAATGAAAAATTTTAGAAAGGGGGTGGGGTTAGTGTGTGTAAGATGTACTAAATGTGTATCCACACCCCTTGTGTGGGCATGTTTCCTACATACCAATACTTTAAAGAAATATCAAGCCATATGTAGTTCTCCCACTTGATGTGCTTTGTGAAATAGTATTATGTAGATGCAAAAATGATAAACTTGGTGTGCTTGAGGTGGTTAGGGACTAGTGTGATGGTTTTAATATACTAGAAGCTATATTAGATAGTTGTATGTAGAGAATAGATAAATTTACCTTAATGTTCTTTCTTGTATTCTTGCTTGCTTTTGTAATATTTGTTATCTCTTTATAAATTAAATTTGAATGGGATTTTATATATATCTATTGGTAATGGGTTAAATGCATTCACATTAGGCCAACATAATGAAGAAGAGGTATCAAGAGAAAATGGTCTCTTGGGCTCAAAATGTGGTTGGACAAGAGTGTTAGAAAAGGGACACCCTAAGGTTCAATGCTGTAGTCCAACCCTAATGCTCATGTATTATAGGTTCAAAGCCTAGGGGGATGGAATACGCATGGAAAATGGGGTCTAGCTAATCTAAAATTAGGTCTTAAAATTCTATGGATGATTGATAATCAGAAAAAGGTGTCTAAAAGGGTCAAGAGAGCATAAAAGAGGGACATATGGTTTGGTTGTCACAAGCCACACTCAAGATACCAATTTTGATATTTTATATGACTACATTTACCCCCCTTTATTATAGTGATGCAAAAAAGCAAAATACTAGGATAAAATAAAAATAGAAAGTGTACCTAAACTTACTTGTAAGGGTGAAGCCCATGAAGCTATGTGATGTTGAATGTGCATAAAAAGAGCACATTGTGAAATGTGAATTTGTAAGAGAAAATAAAGAGTAGATAATTTATTACTAGATATCATATATCTAAAATAAGAATATAAAAAGCTAGGTAAGGGAGAGGAAGAGAAATGAATGAATACACCTCATCGGGTATGCAGACCAATATAAAAACTATTGTGCTATTGAGTGATGTTCAGTAATGCTAAGTATGTGTTATACCAAGAGTACTATCAAAAATGGATCTGAGTACTCAATTCTATGAGAGTTGATCAAGAATGCAAAGGCTAGCCCTTTGGCTCCATCATCACCCACATAAGTGAATCTATGTAATCATGCATGTGCTAATCAATGTTTGGACTATGTATCTAATCTTTCTGATTAGGTGGCTCAAGAATACAAAGGCTAGCTAGTCCTTTGGCTCCATTATTTCCCTGTGAAGAATAAATTTATACCAAAATGAATGTGTGTCATATGAGATGGCTCTTGAACCCCATAAATACTCTATAATATGATAATGTGGTGTGGATAACCAAATATGTACTAGAACTAGGCCAATCTTGGCCAACACTGGATGCAGGAGATTATGATTGTATGAAAGCCACTTTAAAATTGAAAACTAGGCTTATGTGGAATCTACTTGGGAATATGGAGGTTAGGATTGTATGGAAGCCACTCCAAAATGATGCCAAACACTTGAAAATGGAGTAAGGCATGCAATTATTGAAAATGCTTGGGTAATAAACTAAACTCAAAAAGAAAAGATGTCAAATGTGCCACGCACATTACCTTTAATCATTAGTGTTTATAACATGGATTCTAATCTATAAGTTATACCAACTACCTAATATAAAACTATAAGTGAGAGCCATCATGTCATGCATGATGCTCCCTATATCTAGATACTCTAAGATAAATTGTACTAAAATTATTTAATCTGAACTGGTCTATATGTGCAAATTGTAGCTGAACTAATCTTTTTGCCTATTTATAAAAAAAATGGGTCTTTTGATGTTTGGATAGGAGCACTAGAAATATGACACCATGCTATCCCACATTTTTATCCATGTTTAGTGATATTATCCTTTGCTAAAACTAATGATTGTTCTATAATCATCACTATTTTTTTAGTTGTTTCTACTTGGTTTGATAGCTAATTGCTATTTTAAGTGTTTTAAAAATTTAATTTTAAACTGGTAGAAGCTCTAATCTCTGTGACAAAACCCCTATTTTAAGGGTAGGAATGAAGACCCTATAATGACTACCCTTAGAAGAAAGAGACCGAAAAATTTCATATGTTACAAAATACATGATATAGTAATGATAATTGAAATGATGTCTCAAGATATAACATAGTTTGTATTAGATATTGTTAGATCAACATGGATATGCCTAGATAGATATAACAATGTAATAACATGTGTAATTTATTAAATTAGAATTAGAAGTGTTAGTTGTTAGTTGTTAAGGAGGGATGGAACATAATGTCTATCATTGCATCTAAGAAATTAAGATAATAAATGACTTGGATCATGGAATTGCAATCAATTTGAAAAACAAGTAAGAAATAAGCACACAAGGTAAGAATCAAGAAGCACACAAGAGTTGCCAAGGGGCTAAGAAAATAAGGGACATGGGAATATGTCACTCAAAGTAAAATACAAGTATACAAGGCATTTTAAAATGCCACATACACATACAATTGAAAACAAGTAAGGTTGGCATGAAGGCCACAATCATATAACAGAGTACAAGCAAAGGACATTGGAAAATATCCTAAGGAACACACAAGAATAGAAGCAAAGGACATTGATAAATGTCCTAAGGCATATACAGGAAACAAAATAGGAACTGAGAAATGTAATTAGATCTAGATATACAAAGGAAGAAAGGAAAACATGTAATATACTAGAAATACAATCACATCTGACTAATCAAGGAAAGAAGTGAAAGTATGTAATACTTGTAATACAATATTAGGTATATTCTAAGTACATGAGTGTTATATATAAGTGAGTGTCAATAGAGTAATCTATGTAAGCTAGTAAATAATATACATCAACATGATAACTAGAGTGTGTGGTGTAGGAATGACATGACCTAGATGGTATAGTCATGTAGAAGATGCCCCCAGAGGGTAGATATATTGATGTATGTCTTAAATGTATGAAGTAAGATGCCCCCATACTGGGTAAAGTGAAGCAATCAAGGATCTAGAAGTCCCTACACACACTTAAAAAATATCAATTAAAGCACGGTAATGTAGATAAATCAACAAATAATAACATAGAACCACAAGATGTAAGTCTAGAATGGTAGTAGAAATGTAAAGCAAGGATAATGCATACAATTGAAATATTTTTATGTTTTTGAATTATTTGAATGTATTTATATTTTGAAATGTTATATTATTTTTTGTATTTTGGTATATTTAATTTTTTTTAGATTTTTGATATATTTGAATTATTTTTATTTTTGAAAATTTGTATTGCTTTTGTATTATTGATATAAGTTATGTACAATCAACCATAAATAAACTATATACAAGTAAGGTTGAGGAGAGATGATACTAACTAATGAGCTCATGGGAAACTCCCTATCATGGTGTCGTATATTAAGGAGAGGGATCATGAGTGATCATGGAACACAATAGAAGGTCTAAGACTATGAATCTACAAGTTGTATATACTATAAATGATCTAAAATCTCTAAATTAGAACTTAACTATGTGGTCCCCCTATAACTCTGAGAAGTGGATGCAATTACAGGGATCTTTAGTACCCATCTGGATGTAAGAGAAACTCTCTAAACATGTGCTATATGTGTAGAGGCATGAGACCTCAATGATACTACCCTGGGTGTGAACATTGTAATTGTAAGCTATCTAGAATTTTAAAACTATGTTTAATCTAAAAGAGACCTCTATATAAGTGTATAAATTCTCTATGCTAGTGATGGATGCCAAGATTATTTTTGAATCTGAACTAGTGGAAGAATTAAAACTGGTAGAGAAATTAAAATTGGTAGTAAAACTTAAAGTGGTGACTAAAAAATGGTAGATGGCTCTAAAGTGGGGAGTGGTAACTCATATGGAACTCCAATAACTATAAAAACCTGATTATCATGAAATAATTTCATGCATCTATGAACTATAGAAGGTACTACTCAGTTTCTAAATCCATGGTTGACCATGTAACATGTCAAAAACTCCTACATTTGGGAAAAATAATAAATGGGGTGGCCACATGTGTTAAAACAAACTATAAAGGAAGTAAAATCTAACTTAATGAACTCTATATGTGCCCATTGAATCTACTAATATTTGTGTCCATTAGGGTAATATCCAAATCTAAATATCCCAAATGTTTTAGTAATGTCATAGTGCACATGTTCATGCTAGATCCATTATCTATGAAAATACTATGAATAGGATGATTATCAATGTAATCTCTAATAAAAAGTACATGATAATATGTATCATCCTCAACTATCTCCTACTCTGAGAAGGAGATGGAAGGTCTATCTAGAACTCTAGAATTGTATACACCATTCATGTTCCTCAAAGGGTATAACTCAACTGATTGTGTCTAATATTTAGTTGGTGGAGGATGTGTATGATATGCATGATGAATCATAGATGTATCCACTATATCCTATTTAGAATGCCATGGGAAAGGATCTAAGAATATTTTTGAATCTTTATCCTATGTTTGCTTTTCCTAAGGAGGCTCAACTGGAGTGACAAGATTAATAACATTACCATCTATCAAGTCTTATATATTATATTTCAAATTGATGCATCTATTTGATGTGTGACGTAGTGCCCTATGAAAATAAAAAAATCATTCTGATCATATCCTTCTAGAAGAGGCTTTCTTAGATCAAATTCTCGAATATAAGGGAGAGATATGATATTACATTCCAAAATTTGCTATAAAACTATAGCTAGAGAAATTGGTAGATTGGAAAGGTTCACCAAAGAAGCATAGATAAAACCACTCACTGAGGGGGCTTTGAATCTATATTAATGGTTGGTTGATTTTGACTCATGGTATCATTGACCTTTACTTTTTATGGGACTTTTCTTTTAATCTTGTTTATTATTTCTAATATACTTATGTACTTGAGTTTTCCATTGAAATTAATTTGACTTCCCTTTCCTTTAGTGTATGACATAACTCAGTGAAGTAAGAGAATATTTTTGAACATTATTGATTCATTCAAAGCTAGAATAAGACTTTGTTTGAAGAGATCTTGTAACTCTTGATCATCCAATGGTCTCGTCATCTAACTAAGCCAAGATAGTCTTATATCAAAGACCATAATCTATGAGATGCTCATTTGACCTTTGTTTCTATTGTGCAACTTAGTCATAGGAAACCTTATCATGAATGTTAATATTTAAATGAGCTAGAAACATGTCATATAAAGAATTGAATGTGTTGACAGACTGATTTGGTAGACTATAGAACCATTGTAAAGTATAATCATTTACATTTCATGGAAATATCTTGGTTAGTAGCCAATAATTTGACACATAGTCCAAGCATGCTACATGAAAGTCTCTCAAGTGTGTCTCTATATCACCCTTTCCATCATATAGAGTGAGCTTAGGTTGAACAAAACCTAGTGGTAAGGGTGTAGAAGTAATATGACATGTCAATGGTGTATGAAGTAGAGTAAAAGAATCCAAATCCTATGTTGGTCTAAAAGCACCTTACTCAAGATGTATCACCTTAGATTGAAGAGATTTAATCTCTTACACAAGGGAAGCCACATTAGGAGATAAATATGTACTAGTTATAGCTGGTGGTGGCATAGAGTAAGGCTGGGCTGCTATAGGCGGTTGTTGAGACATAGTTTCCCTTGTAGTGTCATTTATAATTATTTGCTTTGTGGTTTGAGAGGATTGACCATTGTTTAATTTTTTTTCTCTTATTTTATAATTTTGAGCATATCATCTTACATGTTAGGGTGTTTAGTTAAGAGCTCTTGAAGTTCCCTCTTATCAATTTCATCAAAACCAGTATATTGGGCTATTGTTAATGTAGGAAAATAAATTGAAAATTGATTGAATTTTTTTTAATAATTTGTAATAAGAAAAGTTCTATGAAAGGAAAGTATTGAATATAGGAAATGTAAAGTCCTAAAAAAAAATTGAAGAATGCATAAAAAGGATACAAAGATCACAAACATGTAAGGTGATACCTCAAAAGTAATGGGACCTAGTATATATAACTAGGGTTTTGAAAAATGATATTTTTAAAATTTACTATGGAATTTTAAAATTAAAGTGTATTTTTTATTTGAATATGTAGTTAAAAAATCAAAAAAATATTTAAAAATTCTTGATTTAAAGGGACCAAATATATGCAATTAGGGTTTAGAATAAAAATTGATTTTTTAAAATTTACAATGGAATTTTAAAAATTAAAGTGAATTTTTTATTTAAATATGTAGGTAAAAAATGAAAAAAATATTAGAAATTTCATGATTTAAAGGGACCTAGTATATGCAACTAGGGTTTAGAATAAAATGATTTTTTCAATTACTATGGAATTTTAAAATTTGATGTGAATTTATGATTTAAATATGCATGTAAAAAATTAGAAAATTATTGGAAAAATTATCATGGAATTTACCCTAAGGATTTTATGCATAAACAAAGTAATTCAGGTTCACCAAATGATTTAACTATTTTAGTTAAGGGTTTGAGTTGACTAAATTAATAAATAATATTGAAATAAATAGAGTACTAATTTGTATAATTTATTTGACCTTCATAGGTTTCTAAAAATAGTAATAAAAGATGAGGAATATAACTTGTCTTAAAACTATGTTGATAATGTTGAGATAGAGGTTGATACTAGTTGTGCAGGACTGAGATAGTGTCATGAACCAGGATCTAAATTTCATTTGGTGAAAGGATAAGAGCACCAAAAATAGGATACTTCAAGGTTTTGTGTTATAGTCTAGGTCCTTCCACTATTATCCAAACTAGTCATAAAGATTTGAGTTTTTTGGGTTTTGTTCGTTATCCTTGTATTAGTCTGCTAATGAAATTTCAAGTCATGAATATCAACGAATCTCCTTATAGAAATGATTTAATCTCCAATCCTAGATCTTCCTTATCTTATAACTTATATGAAATTTTTTAAAAATAGGGAGGGTTAGTGTGTGTAAGATGCACTAAAAATGTATCCACACCCCAAATGTGGCATGTTGCCTACATATCAATACTCTGAAGAGGGATCAATCCATATGTAATTCTCCCACTTGATGTGCTTTGTGCAATAGTGTTATGAAAATATTAAAATTCTAAATTGGGTGTGCTTGAGGTGGCTAGGGATTGGTGTGAGGGTTTGAATATGTTAGTAGTTGTATTGGATGGCTATATGTAGATAATAGGGAAATTTTCCTTAGTCATCTTTATTGTATTCTTCCTTGCTTTTATGATATTTTCAAACCCCTTCTAAATGAATTTTGAATGGGATTTTATAGATATATATTGGTCATGGGTTAAATACATTTGCACTAGGCTAACATAATGAAGAAGAGGAATCAAGAAAAAATGGTCATTTTGACTCTAAATGTGGTTGGACAAGAGCTATAGAAATGGGACACCTTGGGATCTAGCATTATAGTCCAACCCCAACACTCCTATCTTATAGATTTGATACCTATGGGGATGGAATAAGCATGGGAAATAGGGTTTAGTTGAGTTGGAATCAGGTCTTGGAAGTCTATCAATGACTGGGAATCAGAAAAAGGTGTTTAGAAGGGTAAAAAGAGAATACAAGAGGGATATATGGGTTGGATGTCACAAGCCACACTCAAGCTACCAATTTTGAAATTTTATATAACTACACTGAGGAGAATAAAACATGAATAAACACCATTATGGATATTAATGATGAGTTAGAGGCATTTTCATCACTTGAGTGATCTCCATCACCTTTACACTCTCAAGAATATTTTTAATTTTTGCAAGGGTTTCCATTATCAACCAACACACTAGTACTTGGGGATAGTCCCACCAGGTCTATGGTATCATCACCATAAACACCACCAGTGATTACTCCTCCTCAAATAATAACACCAATTCCAAGACCACAAATTTCTTAGGTATTGATTCCACAAATTACAATATCATTACTATCATCTAGATGAGCACAAATAATGCTTATTTTACAACCAAACCTAAGGAGTATGGGTTTATATCCAAGAGCTTTTATCACACTAGATCCAGAGCAATATTTTCTTATGTGTGAAATGAAATGACAAACTAAAGGTATTATTGATGAAAATATTAAGAAGTATGAGCTTATTGGTGCCTTGTATAGATGAACATTGGAGTTCATGTTATATAGAGGATCATGAACATCAAGTTTAGATGATGTACAAAAATGGTTCATCATAGAGTTCAAGGTTAAGAAAAGTATAGGCTAAACCATACAAGATCTCAAAGAAATCTATCAAGGTCTAAGGGAAATTGTTCATGATTATGATCATTGATTTTTTTGATGTTGTTAAAAATGTCAAGTTTGCTTTGGAAGATAAAGATAAGTCCACTTTGTTTATTGAAGGCTTACGACCAAAGATCTAGTTTGTAATAACACATACTGAGTTCACTAATAAAGCAAAAGCCAGAATGGTTGTAGTAAGAGTGGAGTAGATAGAGGACTATGGGATTATGATAAAAATCAAAATATAGATAGAAAGCACACTTTAAGATTTATTGCAGAGGTTGGAGACTCCATAGAATACTACAAAATGACCAAAATTGATCTATGGTGTATTGAGTGTGATAAGGAAGGCCACCACAAGAATGAATGTCCAAACATGTGTACTGAGTTTTGTGACATCTATCTCATAGTGGGATAGTCAACTGATCATTTTCATTTATTAAAAAAATATGTAAGAAACCTTTAGAGTATATACTATAAATTTTACAAATCTACTAATCATGACAATAAGGATTTTAGGGCTCTACAAGAATTTAAGGAAGAAATTACTTAAAATGTCTTCATAGTAGCTGCATAATAAGTACCAATGACATCAAAAACTAATACAAGAGTATAAACTAATCATACTAGTGTAGGATAGGCTGGGTTAGCATGGGAATAAAATGTATAACTATTTCAACCACAAGGATTAGCTATTAGAGTTCAAGATGCACAACCACTATAATATACTTATCAATCCACTTGGAATCTTGTGATTCCTCAGTTACAACAAGTTAGCTAGATTTTTTTGATAAATCAATCCCCATATGGTGGTTATGATAATAAATAGTACCAATAGGGATGGAATTTATTGTATTTAACCACCAAATTTGGGGCATAACAAGAAGATGGATGGGGATATCAAGGAAATAGAGGTGGATACCATAGTGATGCATAATGAGGATGTTCTAATGGTCCTAAAGGCCCATTTATATGTTATTTGTGTGGGGAACCTAACCATGTACAATGGAATTGCCATACCAATCCATAATGACAAGCTTATTGTGCATATTTTTGAGTATCAAAACAACATGATACTCACGACTGCCCTATTTTAGAAACATAATACAAAGATCAAGTTATGTGAAATGTAAATTGAGTTGGTTTTGATCCAACCATAATGCATTTATGCAAGCACTAACAAGAACATAACATGCACAATAAGGTTTACCTCTTTTATAAATTCTAACCAATTTTGGCATACAAAAAGCCAAACTAGATACCTATCTTGAACCAATCAATAAGAAGGGAAGGAATCCATGTAAATTCTATAGAATAGTCAATAAATTTTTTTATTTTTAGTAAATGAACCCACACTTAATACATAGATGTATGTACAAAATGTGTGAATCATGAAACAATGATTTGTAATAGCATTGATAGACTTGATGAAATGGCTTAATACTCTACAAAATGAGGATATATCATAAAATATCATTATTATTTTGCACAATTTGATATAATGTGCATAGAAAGGAAATGAAAGGCATGAGAAGATGGTTTGGTATGTTAATACAAAGAATCCATGGGGTGTCGATGCTAGGGTTGATATTGAGATAGTAGGTTTTGAAATACTAAATGCTATGTTTGATTTTGGAAAGACAATGAATTTGATTCCATAATCTACCTAGGAGGCAATTGGTAAACCAAATTTGAGTTACATCCCCATAAATATTAGTTTGGTATACTATGGTCGAGGAGACCCTATAGGCTGATTGGAATATGTAGAGATTAAAGTTGTAGAGCTAACTCTACATGGTGATTTTAAAGTAATAGACATGAAGACAGATGAAACACACTACCCAAAATTGTTAGGGAAAAAGTGGGCCTACAATGGATAGATGACTATCAATATAGTCATGAATTAAATATATTCCCACCAAGATGACTGTATAATTTTAATTCCACTTAATAGAGAAGCCAAATTTTATATAATTCCTAGGGAACCTGATTCTCCCTATATAGCCAAAGCCAATAGTTGGATGCAAATTATGATGTAGAATGTAATTGATATACAACATATACCAATGAATCAACATGAATATTTTTTAGAGGATCCAAAAATTAATGAAGTATGTGGTAAGTATTCCTTAAAATCTTTAAATACTTCTTCAAAAGAAGAGGATGAAGTATGGTATCTATTTGTTCACTCACCTACATAGTCTGACATAGAAATTCTATATCAAGTTGATTATATGAAGCATATATATATATATATATATATATATATATATATATTGAACCTATTCATGAAGGTATAATTCCATGGGATCAAGCTTCTTTTGTCAGCAATGATTCTAATACTTATATGCTTAATTAAGCTCAAAATGATCATAAACTTAAGCCATTTCACATGGTCTATGCAACTAATCAACAAATTCCTCAATATTTTGCCACTGAAGACATTGGTGATTTTATAGTGTAGTTTTAAATGCATGTACCATAGGATAATCAAAGGCTAAGTTCCCTTAATTTTCATTTAAGAGATTCATAGCTAACTAGTGGGTAGAACATCATAGTGGTAGTACAACATGGGAAAAAGTATATGAGTTACTAATTGTATGGTTTCAATTTCTTGAGGAAGTGAGAAAATAATGGCCCACATTCCATGGAGGAGAATGTCCCCAAAAGCATGTTCAATAGTGAATTGAAATATGATGACCAAAGAGATTAATTCAATGTATTGTCCACACTAATTTATTTATACATTGGGGGTTTTGCCTATTAATTGGTAGATTCATCAAGAATGTCATAGTGAGACACATCACTGGATCTAATTGTAGAATGTTTTTCATTGAGACCTTTATATTTGAAAGTGATAATCCCATTATGAGTAATGTGTTAGAAAAGATGAAAAAATTCTTATGCCATGGGAGAGTGGAAGATCTACATAATGACCAAGCTTCATATCTAGAGGAAATGGAGGCTCATAAACTTATTGATGTTGTCACCATGAAAGTTAAGCATAGTTAATAAGATGCTCAAGATCTCATTGACAGTACAACCATGGAGACTATATGTAAAGAAAAATATAAGATGGAAATCCAACCTTGTCATTATATTCAAGAAGAACATGTTGATGATCCTGATTTAATTAGTGAGGATTCTTTAGAACTCATAGAGTTTTTTAAACCTAAGCCAAACTATAAAATATTACCTAAACCTTTAGATGATGAAGCTGAAGAAGATCACTTGTGACATATACAATTACCAAAACAATAAGGTGAGTGGGTCATTATATAATCTATTCTAGAGGATGAATAAGAAATATATTAGGAACCTCTAAGAGATGAAATTGTGAATATAGGGTTTGAAACATCTCCAAAATTGGCACATGTTGGAGACTATTAGGAACAACAAGACATTTATGAAGCAATGGAACTCCTCTAGGACTATATAGATGTATTTTAACTAATTTTTAAAAATTAAAAGGGGTGGATCCTTATTTAGAATAAATGTATATAGAACTCAAAGAAAGTGCACAACCTATTAAGAAAAGGCCTTATTGTCTCAATCCTAACATGAATATGAAGGTTAAAGCTAAATTAGATTGTATGCAAAATGCAAAAATAATCTTTCTTATTGAAAAAGTATATTGGGTAAGTCCTATGGTTGTACAACCAAATAAAATAGGTGAGATTCATATCTATGGAGACTATCACATCTTAAATGATGCTTGTGTTAATGACCCCTTTCTAATACCATTTATTGATGAAGTGCTAGAAGTTATAACTAGACATGAGTTGTATTATTTTACTCATAGATTTAGTGGATACCACTAAATACCCATAGTAGTGGAGGATAGAACCAAGATGATATTTTATATTGAATGGGGTTCAATTGCATACAAGGTAATGCCATTTAGTCTAAAAAATGCACCTATGGTTTTCTCCAGGTCCATAGTAACTGCATTTAAGGATTTTATTCATGATTTTTTAGAGGTATATTTGGATGATTGATTAGTTTTATAATTATTTTGAGAACATTTATCAAAATTAAGACTCATGTTGGAGAGGTGTAAAGCACTTAGGATTGCATTTAATTTTAAAAATGTTTGTTTTTCACAATGTTTGGTGTTCTTTTAGGCCATGTTATGTGTAACAAGGGAATTATAGTGGACCATGGGAAGATTATAGTAATAATGAGTATGCCACCACCTAATTCATCAATATAGGTGCATTCTTTTTTAGGACATATGGCATATTACCAGATATTCATAAAAGGATATACTATTATTTCATATCCCATGGAGAAATTATTGCATAAAGGTATTCCTTTTATCTAGATAGAATATTGTAAAATAAGTTTTGTTGATCTAAAACATTGGTTGGTTACTATGCCAATCCTTATTTTTTCTGACTAGGGTAAACTATTTCATGTACATGTGGATGCGTTTGGCACCACAGTTGGTGCAGTGTTGGCATAGCTGGGTGAAGGAGGCTACGACCATCGAATCCATTTTACAAGACAAAAACTATCTATGTATGAGAAGAAATAAATCACAATTGAAAGTTAAGTATTAGCAATTATGTTTTCCCTACAAAAATTTAAACATTTTTTTCTCACTACCCCATTTGAATTGTTCACAGATCATCAAGCTTTAAGATATAGCATCAATAAGCCATTTTTAGGTGGAAGGATATCTAGTTGGTTGATGATTTTTTAGGAGTTTAATTTTATAATAAATGTTAAATTGAGGAGGAAAAACATTGGCCCTAATCATCTTAGTAGATTGCATAATGAAGAGGATCTTGTCAATATCCTAAATGAGTCTCCTAATGCTCATTTGTTTAGAATTTCTATGATCCCTAAACAATTGGCTAAAATTGCATAGTTCTTAGAATAGGTGATATTACCCACACATTATACTAAAAAATAAAATAATCACCTCCTGACTAGGGCTATTCCTTCTAGTATTATAAATGGATTGCCATATCACATGGGGAAAGATGAGGTTTTACGATGAGTTACACTAGAGCATGAAGACCCACAAGTTCTAGAAGAGGCACATCAAGGCATTGTTGGAGAACATTTTATAATAGAATCTACCATAAAAAATATTAAAAAGTGGTATTTAGTGGCCACATCATTTTGAAGATGCGTAGTTGGTTTCCAAATAGTGTGATGTCTACCAACGAATGGGTAAGCCCACTCAGAGGGATGAGATGCCTCTTCAACTCATATTAGTACATCAATCATTTGAGAAAAGGGGGATTGACTTTGTTGGCCCCATTAACCCAATATGTAAGCATAATAATGTCAGATACATAATTACTCTGACCAATTACTTTACCAAATTGGTAGAGGCTACTACTACACCAAGTTATGGAGCCAAAGACACTGCTATGTTTTTGTATGAAAACATTATTACTCAGTAAAGGTGCCCACTATGATGAGTAAGTGATAGGGGCACACATTTTTTGAATAAGACCACTAAAATACTAATATAAGAATTTATTATTTCTCATCATAAGAGCATAGCATATCATCTACAAGTGAATGGGAAAATAGAGGCTATGAATAAAGTGTTGGGTAAGCTCTTCATAAAGGTGTGTGATGTTAATAAAGATGATTGGGGGACTGACTTCATATGGTACTTTGGTCTTAATGCACCCATTTTAAACATGTGTCAAGATGTACACCATTCCATTTGGTTTATGGGATGGAAGCTATCATGATTATGGAATACATAGTGCCTAGCCTATGATTTGCTAATGTAATGTGCTTAGGTGACTAGGAATCACTTAAAGATTACCTGATGGATCTCAATCCTATGAATGAAGATAGGTACAAATTGATGTGGGTATAGGAAATTAATAAAAGGATTCAAAAATCATGGCATGATAAGAATATACACACAAAATAATTCCATTGTGACCAATTGGTTTTGTTATATGATAGTCAATTTTGTGTGTTTCTTAACAAATTCACCATTTAGTGGAAAGGTCCCTATGTTGTTCACAAACTTTTAAAAAATGGGTCTGTAATCTTGTGATACCTTAAAGGTATTATTTTACCTAGAAAGGTTAATGGATGTAGACTTAAGTTCTATCACCATTAACTCCATTTCACATCTAAAATTTGTGATTTTGCACATCTTGAGTAGTTACAAAAATTTCATTCATACAAGTTCTTTGATTTTGGTTTGCATTTTCTATGTGACATGTGTTTTAATAAGTTACAAATTTGAAAAGTGTAAGATCAATTTTAATTTTGTAACAATGCATGTTAATCATGGTCCATGTAGTCTAACACATATTATTTATCGAGTCATTCAAGGTGGAAAAGTTTTTCCATGACATCATTTGCCAATGAAAAGTGTTGGTCATCTATTAAGTCTAAGAACCATACCTAAATAGGATCAAGGGTTATAATTATCAATAATAGTTGACAAAAATGGGAGTTATGGCCAAATCATGTGGGTAAGTAGTTATAACATCACTATCAGGGTTGTATGTCATAATCAAGATCATCTATTTAATAGATATGACTGATGAAAAGATGATAGAATGTCCCATCAAACATTCTTTTATACCTAGATCAGTGCAACATAGACCATATTCAATTGTACATCCACTGAGATGGATTTTCTTCTTGCATGAAAAATAATGAGGGTGTAACATCAATTCATATTTGAATCCAATCACACAAGTGAAGGATTTTAAGATACTAAACATTAAATGTTCTCAAAGGGCCAAGTGAACCAACTAGTGTATTAATAAGTCATTCCATGACTCCATAAACCATTAATTCTTGTTAATTTCACTCTATAAATTACTATTTTGGGGCTTATTATCTCCTTATTGTGAGCTTCCATATATTTTTATTTCTTACCCCCTTTTAGTAACCATGGATACCTCGCCTAGTTCTACTGACTTCAAGCATAATTTCAAAAAGTGACTCACCACATTAAAAGAAGATTTAGGGATAGGAGTCTCCCTCCAACAGACGTAGTTATCAACTCCTCATGGTAGTATAATGGCATATAATACATGTAACCACTTATTTTCCTCAAATGGATTGGTACCGTATCTCACTGGATTTGATGTTGAGCATCTCATGATATTTTCCACTTTTTGAGATTGGTCAAACATTATGCAAATGTTATTGGCTAGATATAACTAGCATGCTATTTATTTATCACAAGAGGTTACAGTCTAATTGTCTACCAAAGCAATGGCTCAAGTAATAGAGATGTTTTCTAGATGAAAATCCCTCATAGAATATAAGTCTAAAGTACCACCTATATTTTCTAAAATCAAAGCCACTATAGTTTAGGGGAATTAAGGTATTCTATTAGTGACTTTCCTTAATAAACTGGTATAATTATTAGCTAAATTTATATCACAAAGGTTCTAGTAGATAATAAAATCCATGACTAAGGACACAAAGGGTGTTGTTGACATTGTGCATAGAATGATTCATGGTGGTGAGTTTAACTAGCTAGAGTTCCTACTTGTATAGTTAGAACAAAATATTACCAATTTTTTTGGCACCACCAAGACTACATTCTAGTATCAATTTTTGGTATTTCTCCTTGTCTTTACTTAGTATAAATCACCAATGACACAAGTTCACCCTAAAAATGATTATTGGCCTAATGTACAATTTGCCAATTTGGTTACCTCTTCAACCAATCATTATTAGGATCAAGCTCCTTTGTTTGAAAATTGGGAACATGAGCTTCTATAGATGGTCACTACGGATTCGTGGATTCCATTGGATGTTATGAAATTCTTGGATCAACATGTTGTAATTCAACACCTACCAAAAGGAACTTCTATTTGAATACATGATCTTCCTCAAATGACTACTACACCATTATATTTTTTCTTAGAAATGGCCATTGTACAATGAGAAGTGTCATTGTAAAAACCTAGGATACACAGTGGGCTACACCTTTGTAAGTTATTCCTCCTGATGCAACACCTCTTTGTTTATCTACTACACTTACTTAGCTATCTCAACAAAAAAAATTGAGTGACCAATTGATCACAACCCATCTTCCTCACCCCATTATAAAATGAGGAGCTAGGATTTATGGTACACCAATCCTCATGTTTCAAAAATTTCTTCTCAGTGTGATTGGCCCAAGTTACATACCAATGCAACTGAAGTGTACCAAATCATGCTTGAAGATATGGAGGTTTATTATTATAAAGATGAGAGTGAAAAAGATATCTTCTTTTGGAAAGTTATACACATGGTAAAGATTCAAAATAAGTTACCACCAGAATTATGGGTTTCTCTTCTACCTTGCCCACCTTTCATTATGATAGAACCCTTAGTGGAATTAACCCATGTGTAACTATCTCAGATGGAACCATATCATGGTTTTTTATTTGGAGGCACACCTCCAACACAACCTCTAGATGTTCTATTCGAGAGTTTACCAAAATCCACACTATGGTGTAAACGGTCAATGTCTAGGTATCACATGGTTAAGGAAGACCCTGAAGACTCTGACATGGCTAAAATAGAATCCCTTATATCTACTACAACCACTTCCCAACCTTTGATGTCATATAATTCTTGGCTTAAAATGACATTTCCATATGTGGCTATGAAGGTTATTTCTTAAGGATGATTGAGGAAGGGTTCTATTTCATGTTCACAGATTTAGATGGCTACATGATCTTCTTACTTTTCAAAATTTGATGAACCATTTTCTAATCCTAAGGCATTCCCACTTGAGTCTATGATGGATGAAGAAAATCAAGATACTCGAGAGGAGGTTGACCATGTTGTTTCTCAATGATGATAAAAGGAATAAAATAAATGGGCTAAGGCTGAAGCTACCTAGAAGATGCAAGCTAAGATGGGGTAAGTTCAAGCTCCTACTTCTACACATGTTCTAGAGTTATCCACAATTATTCATGTTATTTTTTATGCTGACAAACAAGCTCCATATGAATACTCTTCTCAATAATTTGTTCTAGAGATAGTTCATTATCATAGCTTTGACTTGGAGTAGGTAGTCCAATATCTTCAATAGGAGGTTATCATAACCATCTCTTAGGAAGATAATTATACTACTATTGATGTTATTTATTAAAATATTAACCATTTTTCTCCAATGACCATGATGTCTATGGAGTAAATGAAAGTGACAATTGGTGAGACTTCATTTCCATCTACTATAAGTTTGTCTTTTGTTTAAGTGTCTTTGGATCCTTTGCCCCATAGTACAAATCAATTAGTTGAAAAACTTCCATCTACTTCAACTAGTATGTATATGATGTCTATGTTAGATGTACATATCCCACCAATTCATAGGACTATGTTTTTTATACCACTTTCTCCTCTTTAGTGTGCCTCAGTCTCTATTTTAGCCACTTCATTTGATAGTGCGCTAGTTATCACCAACCTTTCTCTTTATGTTACTCATCTATCCCTAAGTAAAGAAATTTAAGGTGTGGTTGTGTTTCGAGAATCATTGTCCTAGTAGGCCCAATATTTGGTTCAACAAGTTTCACAATGAGATGATAAGAATGCTAACTTACGACATGCCATACAATAGGCATGTGATACTAATTAGTCTACCTATTCGAGCATTGTTTCACAAGTAATGATTAACCCTCGTCAAAAAAATTTAGATCAGCTTATTTTACTTCATGATCAATTAGTTTAGGACTGGTATTGCAAGAAATCACATACATAGTATGCTCAATAAGGCCTAAAAATTATAATCAAGATTATAGAACTGTGCAAGTTTCTAGCTGAGTATCAAATGTAACCTTGTGTGATAATCTAGTAGGCTAGACAAATTACTTATCAATTTTTGGATTAGTGTCAGTACCTTCAAGATGTTTATATTGGTTTGTATTTTGATTTTACTACTACATATACCACCTCTATAGAATTCTTAAATCTCCTTATAACCCCATAATCTATGGATGTTGCATTGAATGCCTTGACTAACACAAATGATGTAATTATTGATCAGCTACAAGGGTGGTGGACTCAGATGAAGTGCAATGCTTTTGCTTTTGTGTGTATAAATTGATTTGTAGACCATCTCACATTTCTTTTAGGTGATATTGATGCTAAGGTTGTAATCGCCACTACTACTTCTACTTTCTATGATGATGCTAATCTCCAATACTTGTTGTATGCTTAAGCTCCCTTATGTGCCTTGGTTCAGGCCATTCAAGAGGTTTTATTGGAATGGCACTTGACTAAAATATATGTTTCCATTTCCCCCATGAATCCTAGTCTTATTTTCATACCTCCTAGTCAATTCTTGGTAGATTTGCATCAAAATAAATAAGCTACCTATTTTATGACACTATCTTCAACTATTCCTCTTCCATCCTCTACTCTACTTTATGTGCTTTATTGGTTCCATTTTTGTTGGTCTCTTTTGATTTCTATTTTTTCTTTGGTTCACAGAGGCTAGTTGGTTGAAAACCCAAAAGGGTTTCCAATTGATCTTGATAGCTTACTGAAAACTTGAAAAGGTAGTCAGTTACCTTATGATTTTCTTTGCTATGGCTAGGTGATGGTTAATTTTGATCCTTTTCAATTATTTTGCTCTATGTTATCTTAGGGTGAGACAATTCATTAAGTCTATGAATGTGTTAGTAGGACCATATGCTAAAAAGGAGTTATTATATTATTATAACATGTCAACTATATTATTAGTTAGCATGCATGAGAGTCTAAGTCAGCAACTATATTTCATTTTGAATATATTATGTGGATCTAGGTTTTTTTAACTAAGAAAATCTATATCAAGGTCAAAATTATTGAATATTCCTTTCATGGTCTGTTGTAACCATGAACCTAAGATAAAGATAGTAAAATGAGTACATATATAAGATATGAAGGAGGAGAAGAGGTTAGACATTGAATAGTTGATTCTGGAAGATGTGTAAGAAAGAATGGATTAGTGATATGAAATGGATTAATCTTTATGTGATTATAAATGTTTTATGATTAAGTTATCCAACTAGTTTTGAATTACTTCTATATACTTTTTATTATTAATGAATCTAAACTAATAGATATAAAGATTTTCTATGCATATGGTTAATTAATCTGTAGGATTAAATGGTGAATCTATCTTGTTAAATGAAGGTAAAACATGTGAAAATCACACCCTCTCAAGTGTTTTATGGCTACGATAGTTTTTCTATAGATCCTTAGGATCTTGTAATTTCACTAATCTAGAGACATCATCTCTCCCACAATTATCCTCATAATCAACAAGTTCTAAGAAACCAGGAAAATTTATCAAACTCTAGTTAACCCTAAGGGGTTATTTCATTATGGTATCAAAGTTGAGGCTCAAACACTTGGACTTAATGATTTTGATAATGTATTCTTATTATTATTTACTCAAACATAAGAATTCCCTATTAAAGGTGAGTTATAGAGGGTACATTGAGTCCTAATAATGTTAACCCTCTATTTGACATGAATTAGTTTGCCACTAAACAAGTTATAAAGCTTGATTAGATTCTCACATCCATGAATGAGACTAGGGAACATATAGCTACCCTTGAATAGGAATTTCATGCCCATGTTTAATATAATAATCATAATTAACTTGAAGAACATCTTGATGAACAAGAAGTTCCTCAAGAGTTTAAGAAAGAAGAGGTACCTCAAGATGTGAGAGCATGTGTTGTTGTTGAGCTGACACAAGATATGAATAAGGTTAATCCACCCAATTTTGGTCAAACCATTATAGGAGATGGATTTGAAACATGGCTAACTGAGATGGAAAAGTATTTCAAAATTTAGAGTTACTTTAAGGTTACAAAAGTAGTTTGGGGATCTTACCAGTTGGGTGTGAAACAACTATGTGGTGGGCAAACATGAAACTAGAAGTGAACCTTAACTCTACCACCACCACATGGGAATATTTTATGATATTATTTAGGTCATGATGGTTAACCCAACTCTATTTTGATTAGAAATTCATATATTTTTATAATTTGAAGTAGGGAGACCTTTTAGTGACCAAGTACTAGGATAAATTCACTAAGATCCTAAAGTACATTTTGTAGTATCAGGTAGACAAGAGATTTTATATCAAGAAATTTATTATGGGATTAAAACACCAAATTAGGTGTGAAGTAGATGTGCACAAGCCATCTAATATTGATTAGGTCTTCCAAAAGGTAGTTAAGTAGGAGAAAAAACTAATTTCACTTTCTCAGGTCAAAGAGAAATTAAATAAAAATTTTGGAGGTCCCAAAATGAACTAAAAGATAATAATTGCAATAGGAGTGGGAAATGTAAAATATTGTTCAAGAGTCAGAATTCCAAGTTTAGCAATGATTCAGGGATTAAAAAAAAGGGGTAATAGTTTCAAAGGAGGTTTCAGATGGAATAAATAATATGAAAAGAAAGGACCACTTGGCAGATGCTTCATCTGTGGAGATGGTCATTATGCTAGGGAATGTAATCAAAGTAAATTAAATGGTAAGAATAAGGGTTCCCATCCATATCATGGATCTTTCTAGTAGAGGATTCATGTAATTTTTGATAATTTACAAGCTTAGTTTTAGGCTTCTTATATTGATCTATCAATTAATTTGTTTTGTAAACTAAATTTAATTTTGATTAACATTGGATCTAGTGAATGTTTTATTACTCATATGATGCTTAATAAGTTATCTAAGAAAGCTGGTGTTATGGAAAATACATGGTTAGTCCAATATGGGAACAAATCCAAGGTTAAGTTTGAAAATTTTTTGGTTGAAGCTAAGATCAAACTACCATAGTTCACTATGGTAGTGGATCTATTTGTCAATCCTTTGGGGTCATATGATGTGATCCTAAGGATTAACTATTTATCTCAACATAAATCCAAGGTATATTATCTACTTAAAAGGATTGAATGTCTAGATGATTTGGGTAATCAAACCCAAATTTAGGGAGCTAAGAGGGAGCTTAAGCTAAGGCTAATTTTTGTAATGCAGTTGAAGAAAGATCAAAGGAAAGGGTGTCAAGCATTTATTGAAAAAATAAATGAGATAGACGAATCAAAGGAGCCTTTTATTAAATATTATAATTTTCTCTAGGATTTTTGAGATGTTTTTCCTAAATAATTACTAGGTTTACCTCCTAAGAGAGAATTTGTATTCAAGGGTCTAAATCATAGTTAAAATCTCCCTATGAAATGATGAAAAATAAATTAGTGGAGTTAAAGGCTTAACTTCAAGATTTATTGTGTAAAGGGTTGATTCAACCAAGTGTATCACCATGGGGTGCACCAATGGTGTTCATTAATAATAAGGATATAACTCTTCACCTATGTATTGATTACATGATGCTAAAAAAGGTAACAATAAAAAATAGGTATCTCTTACCTTGCATTGATAATATTTTTGATTAAATGTGTAGAGCATCAATTTTATTAAAGATTGATCTTGATGTAGGATATCATCAGTTGAGGA
Organism: Torreya grandis; assembly: GCA_037957365.1. Taxonomy (NCBI): domain Eukaryota; kingdom Viridiplantae; phylum Streptophyta; class Pinopsida; order Cupressales; family Taxaceae; genus Torreya; species Torreya grandis. Next base: position 401,302 of record JARHVA010003548.1, on the reverse strand, counting down.
TTCATGAGAAAGACATTCTAAAAAAAACCATCAAAACTTAATATGGGCATTATGAGTTCACAATTCTTCCTTTTGGGCTAACAAATGTGCCTATAACATTTATGAATCTCATGATCAATGTGTTCAGATATTATCTAGATCATTTTGTGTTAGTCTTTCTAGATGATATCCTCATCTATTCAGAATCTGAAGAGGAGCATCTAAAGCATTTAAAGTTGATTTTCTAGTGGTTATAGAAGCATAAGCCTTTTAGGAAGTTGTTGAAGTTTGACTTCATTTAGAAAAAGGTTTAATACCTTATGCACATTATATTTACATAAGGAATTTTGGTGGTCCTTCAAAGATTAAAGCCATTATGGAATGTCCAACACCTAAAAACATCCATGAAGTTAGGAATTTTATGGGTTTGGAAGGGTATTATATAAAGTTTATTCTAAAATTTTCTAATATTGTAAATTTGATTACTATTCTTCAATAGAAAAATTAGAAGTTTGTATGGTTAGTGAAGTGTAATGAATCTTTTAAAGAGTTAAAAATAAGACTCACCTCAGCACCAGTGATGAGTGTTACTAATCCAAATGGTTAATTATATGTAATAATTGATGCTTCAGGATATGGCCTTGAAGGAGCTCTCATGCATGAGGATTTTTCTATATTTTATGAGTCTAGGAAGTTGAAACCATACGAGGCAAATTATTCCCTGCATGATCTAGAATTAGTTGCAATTGTTCATGCTTTATATATTTTGGAGGCATTATCTATTTGGAAAACCATTTGAGATCAAGGATGATAACATGGGACTCAAGTTAATCTTCACCTAACTTAACCTAAATACACATTAGAGATGATGGTTAGATTTATTGTCAGATTATGATTTTGACATAAACTATATTAAAGGCAAGGAAAATAGGGTTGTGGATGCCCTAGGTCACTAAAGGTATATAATAGCTTTGTTTACTATTAGGATACATTTTGTGATCAAGTGGTCAAATTATATCTAGGAGATAAATTTTATAAACATGTAAAGCTAGCATTGGCTCAAAATGCTTAGGATCCTATGTTTGAGGGACTCAAATTCAAGGATGAAATTTTATTAAGGTATAAAGGATAGATTCATGTACAAGATAAGGAGAATTTAAGGAGTGTAGTACTCAAAAAACTACATAATGTTCCTTATTCATGCCATCCATATGTGATTTAAAACATAACAGAGCTAAAACCATTACATTTTTGAAAAGGAATCAAGAAATATGTATCTAAATTTATTTCTTGATGCCTAGATTTTCAGCAAGTTAAGTTGAGCTCATGAATCCTGATGGGTTACTATACCCACATTCTATACTAAAATAAAATTGGAAATTTAATAGTATGGAATATTTCCAAGGGTTTTTGATGTCTCAAAACTAACATGACATTATTTTGGTGGTTGTTTATAATCTCACCAAATTATCTCAATTCATTCCTGGTAACATTTTTGATGATGCACCTATTCTTGCAAAGACATTCGTAAGATAAGTTTATGGGTTGCCTAGATTTTGGGAATATGTTATTTTAGATAGGGATCTAAAAATAATTTATAAGTTATGAATTAATATCAATTAATATTTAGTTATTACAACATACCATCTAGAAACAAATGGATAAATAGAGAGAGTTAATCAGGTGTTATAAGATCTTTTAAGGATTTACTACATGTATCAATAGTCTAGGTTAGAAGAATAACTTTGATTGGTTTATATTTATTATAACAAATCATATAAATTAGTGATAAAATAGATCCATTTGAGGCATTATATGGAAGAAGGTGTAGAAAACCAATCAACTGGGATAGGTTAGAAGACAAGGTAGTCTTTGGTCTAGATATTCTTCTTGAAATGGAAGAGTAGGTTATGTTAATAATGCAAAGGTTAGATGAATCCAATGATAAATAGAAGGGTTACATTTATTTGGAAATAAAAAAAAGATAATTTTTAGTTGGAAACAAATTAGTTTTGTGGGTAAAACCATAGAAAATCTCGATCAAATTTGTTAAATCATCCAAGTTATCTCCTAGATATGTGGGACCTTTTAAGGTCTTAGAAGTTATCAATCTTATGGCATATATGATTAATTTTACACTAGATTTAGCAATCATGAATAATTTTTTCCATGTGTCCTATCTTAAAAAGTTTGTTGTTGATCCTTCTTATGTGTTGGATTGGAATGCTTTGTAGGTTCTGGATCCTAGGGCGGTCATAATACAACTAGTTATAATAATTGATACTCATGAACTTAGTTTGCATAATAGATAAGTCTTATAATGCAAGGTTTAATGGGACCAATATTATTAAGATAGTGCTACTTAGGAATATTAAAAAGAGTTTCATAATTTTTTTCCTCATTTAATGCTTAGTAATTTACTCATATTATGTTTTAGTTTCTTGTAAACACTATTTTATTTCAGAAAATTTATTGAAATAAGTGTCATCAGGATGATGACCAGATTTAGGCAGGGGAGGTTGTAACATCTTATTTTCATCTAGACCTATTATTATTGATTTTGTGTTTAGCATTTGGTTACTTTATGTATTAAGTAACTAGAATTAGTTATATTATGATTATGGACAATGCTTATTACTTATGATAATGATTGTTAACTGATTAGTTATCTAGTTGTATTTTATGTGGTAAATTTTAATCATGATTAAGTAGTATATTTTGTTACAATAGTTATTATGTTCTTTTACATGATTTGGTTTAACCATTATTCATTTATACTAAGGTGGATATAAGATAGATTCCATCCTTCTCACTATGATTGAGGGAGGGTATCATCAGAGAGGATGGTCATATGGAGACCTCTAGGGAGAAAAAGAATGGAAACATTGAACCCAACACACACCACATAGAGAAGGATTATCTGATAATTGCTAGTTTATTAATTTTTCTTGTAGCATGTGGATGTGATTTATTGTTATGTTTTCATATTTTCTAACTTGGTAATATGTTTGCATTTATTTTTATATGTTGATCATACTATATTGACTAATTTATGTGCTATATGACTTGGAAAGATATGTCAAATGTTTGCTAAGGTGAATTAGAATATTTACATAGTCTACTTCATGTATATGTTCTTAGTATAGATTTTATAATAACCTTACTAGTAGGTTGAATAACAAGTTGTTATAAAACATATCTATAGTTATAAGGTTTTGAAATAAACCCTAGTACATTTATTTATTCATTTGAATCCATTGTATTAATCAAAATAAAATTTAATTGTGTTATTAATAAGTTATATTATTTGATATAAAATATGCAATTAAACTAAAAGGCATGCTCAAATTGGAAAAATCCAGTATGTTGATTGAAGAAGTATTTGTTTATGTTGTTGATAAGGTTATTTAACATTAGGACATAATAATGTTTTAGAGGATTGAATGTCCAACTAAGGTATAAATTATTAATCTTGACATTATATATTGGTAAGTTTAAAGGCATGGGTTGAAATCTTAATAAGGTTTATTTTTTTATTATGGCCTAAACTTTATAACATGGATTAAGGCACATTTTAATGTTTCAATATGGCATGGTTATGATAATTCAAAATACTTTTAAATGAAACCACCAATGCATGGTTAGTTTTTGACATTTTTTAAGTCATAGACTTTGAATTATTACCTTTTTTCATGGAAATTATGGCTTTTGAAGTCAATGTTATCATTAGAATTGTAATTTTTAAGACATTATATGATTTGTAATATGTTGGGAATGTAGGGTTCTAAGTGTAAGATGCTCTGAGACTCTTTGAGTCATTATTAATCACTTGGACTATTTGTTCAACATGATTGGTTAATGATGGACTTTTGGAACAATTAATTTAGACTATGAAGATTGTATGGGGAAATGGTGGCAAAAAATTTGGTAAACTAGATAGCAATAAATGAATATAAAATGGATTTGGGGATGAGGAAGAAGGATAATGGAGTAGATAGAGAAGAAAATATTTAGGGAGAAAGCATGAATTTTTGGTTTTGGTTGAGATGGAGGTAGGTTTTGTTGTTTAAATTCTTTGGTTTTTCTTCCTAAAACCTTTAGAGAATGCATATTATGGCCATTGATTGTTTTTGATAAATTTTTAGGAGAATTGTTTACTTTTTTAAAAAATAGAAAAAATTGGGTTATATGTGCTTAAACCTATGGATGGGTATGGCCATCTATAAGGCCAATAATATATAAAACCCATCTTCCTCCATTGTTATAGTTTTGTGTATTCTTGAAATAGAACCCCAATTTGTAGTTAGGGTTTTTGTGAGATTATAATATATTCTCAAATATGATTTTTTATTAAGTATTAGATTATTATTATTTTATTTTTAGTTTAAACCCCAGACTAGGGTTGACATTTCTATTTGTTATAATTTTTTGCATACTTTATTCAACGTTCAAATTATGTAACATGGAAACATGAACAATTAGTATGCTTGCATGATGGTTTGAGGGTTTCCACCCTTCAATGATTTTTCATTGGGATTTTGAATACCATGAAGGGACACATGGATTTGTATATATTTATTTATTATTTTATTGACTATTTCTTTAAACCTTATACTAGGTTCAAGCTTACCAGTCATACTATGAAAGTAAAAAACATGTGTTGAGCTTATAAAGATTCATTTGTTTGATAGTTGAGAGGATTTAAATTTGGGCATTGGTTTTATTTTAAGATCAATGGTTAAAATTATTCTATGGGTCATTCACATGTGGCCCTAGGGACAAGTTTGACTCATCTATAGGGTCAAATATGAAAGTACCCTTCTTAGATAAAAATCTATGCTTGGTAATAATTTACTTTTGGTTAATAAACCAGCTGTGTATATTTGATATTTAAATATCAATGTATGGTTTTAAATCTAGGATGACTTATAGACTTAAATTATTTTAATATATACTCATGTTAATACAACTACATACCAACTTAGCTATGTATAATAGTTAAGCTGAATAAAAGTTTTGATGGACACCTTATGATTTCCTATACATGAGTTAATATGTTGTGCATGAATTTTTTTTCTCATATGAAGCTCAAATGATACAATTCATTTCATTTTTAAAGAATGTTTTATAGTTGAGTAAAATTTTAATTTTATTATCTAATATATGTTTGTGGAGGCATGATCATTAAACTAAACATATAGGACATGGTTCAAGTAATTAATGTTTTCAATTTTTTGAGTATAGAATTTTGAAGGAATTTTTGCATGTTATAAATTTGTATTCCTCATTTATAGACTCTGTGTGAATGAAAGGTGTAACTAAGTGTATGGTTATGTGTTTACCAAGTTATTTCATTATCTTTATTTACTTATGATTAGTTAGTGTTTTGATTAAGCTAAAGGACCGGATATTCATAGTCGTTCCTATAACTTATAACTAGTTAACAAATATGTTGAGATAGCATTTTATATTAGGGTTAAATATTTATTATTATGAATTTATTTGGCCACAGTGAGAATATAAATATTATAGTATTTTAGACTTTATATATATATATATATATATATATATAAAGTCTAAAATACTATAATATTTATATTCTCACTGTGGCCAAATAAATTCATAATAATAAATATTTAACCCTAATATAAAATGCTATCTCAACATATTTGTTAACTAGTTATAAGTTATAGGAACGACTATGAATATCAATATAGTTGGACTTTGTAAAAGTCAATTTACTGTTCATACCTAAGTATTTGTGAATGATTGCATTTTTTTACATGATTGGAATTAAGACAAAATTGAAAGGAAATTATAAAAGTTTAAATATATTTTAGTTAAATGTTATTTGTCATGTAACACTTGTGTACTAAGTGGAAGACTTATTGATGGTTAAATAATTTATTTGAAATCAATAAACTATAGGGTATAGTTTATAAGACAAAATTAGATAAATATAAGACATTTAAGTAATAAGAATGCATATCATAGACTTATATAATATTTTTTTATGTTATTGTTTGAAACATGTTGTGATATGCTTGTCTTACAATCTGTTATTATGATTTTTATGATTCTTACCATAATATAAAGATTCTTAAGATAAAATTTAGTTAAAGCGTTTCCTAGTATTTATGAATGTTGTGGCATTTTATATAGAAATATATATGTTGAATCTGTTGATTTTAATTATTTAATGTGTTTAAACATAATTATGATATTATTAGAAATAAATAAATGACATAGAATTCACTAATTTAATTAGTGTCACTAATAATTAGAATAAATTTAATCTGAATGAGTAGTGTATGTGAAATTGATTGATCCTAGAGATTTGAAAACTATATGAAAACTTTAGTCAAAGTAATGTTTATGGTTTGAACATTATCATTTCACCTATCTAATTTAGTTTTCATGGTTGCATGATATCGTGTTAGAAAACTTTTCTTTATGATATGTTGCATGTGATAGTTATCTTACAACAGAAAAGTTTCTAGTTGACTTTCTTGATTTCTGCACTATCACTATCTGCCCATCCATGAAGGGAGGGGCATTTCCTTGTTAGGAGATTTTGTGGGGGATCATTGGTCTATGGATGGTATGAAAAATCAATCAGATGATACTTTCCCTCCTCTTTTAGTAGTCAACTAATAAAGGCTTCATTCATATTATTTTCATATATAAATGAGTTAATTGTGACTTGTATGTTTTGTGGAACATTATATTATTGAAATCTAATTATTTAGATATGTATTATTGCATAGTTGAACTTTCTAATGTAAATTATAAAATGACTAGAGTTGGTTGTAACTTATTTTACTTAATTATATACTTAATCAATAGTGGTTGAGTCATTATCATGGATAGATATTGCTCTTTATGTGTTATTTTTATGAAGGCAAATCATCATGCTTAAATTTGATCACTAGTTAAATGAATCAACAACTAAAGCCTATGGTTGATATTATTATTATTTTAAAATAATTCATTTAGTTAGAGATATTTAATGTTGTATTATTTTTGGATAAAAGTTTTAAAAAATTACCTAACTCTAGTTAACCCTGAGGAGTTATTATAGTTGTTCCATCAATAAATGATTGTCTTCAAGATAATGTGGAGATAAGAGAAGGTGATATATCATGTGAATAAGTTGGTTATTAAGGATATGTGTAGGTGGAGGCTTATTTATAGCTATGTGTGGAAGGAGATATGTCCCTATAATAGATAAATAATGATGGAGAATTATTTATGAAGCCAAAGCTTGACATGGAGCAATTTTATAGCATATAGATAGATGAGAGAGTACAACTAAGTTTGATATCAACCATGATATGTGTGGAGGAATCTAATGTTTTAGGTATGGATAGTGATTTTATTGATATCACCAAGTTGAAGGAGTTGCTAATGTGTATGGAATCCCAAGAAAGTGGTGTAGGTGCTAAATTTATAGCTAAGATGGGGAGATTGTTTTCTATATCAATGCAAACAATGATAGATGTGAAGGTAATAACTATCCTTGATGTGATTTTGGATGTTATGCAATACCATTTAGATGCCCATGTGTATGTGGATTTTTATTTTATTGTATTGAGATTTCATGATAATATTACAATCATGAGTGTGAAGCTACAAATATGGGTATGTGATGTTGTGAGTGATCCAATACTTGGTTGGATAATCTATTATCAAATACACGTGATATTTAGGAGGTAGTGGTTGGTATATGGTAAGATTTAGCCCACATGGGAGAATGATATGTATAATCAATCATCATGGTATTGGTGGAAGAATGAGAGTGGATTTCATCCCATGAGTGAGTTGATTAAGATATGGTTATTCCTTTGGTAGAACATGACAATCTATGGTGTTTCAAATCCCACAAAGGAGAAATTTTGGTGAGTCTAGTATCACAAAGATGTAGATATCAAAACTGATGATAGGAGAGAATATGAACTATCATGTAGGAGATAGAAATGGTGTATAAAAAAGAACATTTAGTTTATTTACTTGATATGTTGTTAGGGGGTGCCATGGTCACTTTGCCTCTTGAATAAAAGAGTATCTTATCTACTTATACTATAAATTTAAGCTAAAGTTCACATTTTAAAACCTCAGGTGTCTAATGCAAGAGAATTCATAGTCTTGAGTAATCTTGCATCACCAAAAATAGAGTGATTTTTCTTTTTATTGTTATTGTATTTTTGTTTTGACTCTTGTTGTGTTTGGAGGAAGTTTCTTGGTTTCTACGACCAATCCATATTATTTTTGGAATGTTATTGATGACATAAATCTTACACTCATCAATAATCCCACGCAATGTTTCATTGCCTTGGTGTCTTCAAGATCAAATAATCCATAATTTAAATTTGATAGATCTTGTAGTTGGAATCGAGAATGAGTCTACCAATTAGTCCTTAAGAAGAGTTTTTTTACAAATCAAGTTAGTTCTTACCAAATTGGTTTTGTTTTCTTATCTCTTGGTAATTGGAATTGCATTTATTATTATGTATTTTATTTAACTCAATGACATATCTCTTTGATATTTAAAATAATACTTCCGATCAGGTTTATGTGGTGTTCATTATATCTTTAAAATGGCAATCAGGAATCCTTTCTCCAGTTTAGTATAGAATGATTTTATATGACTATACAAAGGAACTTAGAGTTATATAACCCATCTAAGTAATGCTTGAGTTTATTTTTTTACATATTTGTATTCAATTAATCTCATTCAAATAGATCTTGAATTCTTTAAAGTTGATTAATAGTTGCTTGTAGTAGTATTCAAGAATGTAAATCTAAATGGGTCATGAACCAGTAAAATAATTCACATAGTGGTTCACTAAAATAAAATCACAAATTGGTCATTACATCCAATAACATATTCAAAATGTTTCAACGCTAACAAATCTTGACTACATCCTTTTCATTGTCATGAAATGCCTTTAAAAGATTGAATTAGTCTTTAAAGTGAAAAGTGACTACACATAAATTTGACATGGTATTTTCTTGTTACATTATTGGTAAAGTTCTCTTGGATCACAAATTTTTTATATTCTCTTATAAAATATTGATAGGGTAACAAATGGTATAAAAATGTCAATTTTATTTCTTCTACATTGTCAAAACCCTAATTAGAGCCACCTATAGATGATAAACTAATTTTTGTCCTTTTGGTGACCATCAACATTCTCATTTGAGATGCAATGTCCATGAAGTGTTTAGAGAAGATAATTAAAATCTTGGAAATATCATGGGACATCCTTTCCTAGCCATTTCAAAACAAACATGACTTTCTTTTGAGGGGCTTGGCTGGAAAAATAGGGATAAGACCAAAATATATTGATTTTCATCCTTCTTAGTAAATAGGGGACTATGTAGGCTTTCATTGGAAGGCACAAAGATTTGAGGAACTCTTTGAGGTAGGTGTGTTATTTTGTCCATTCATTTATGCATTGCATAATCAAATTTGTGGCATGTAAAAAATGTGTAATCTACTATACTAATGAATGAAATCAAATCTTTGTTGGTATGATGTCAAGTGTTTGATATAATTCATGTATATATCCATGAACTATATAAACCCATACAACATGGAAATTATCAACATAAATTAATTGGTTTCCCCCTTTTCATTCTTACATTAGTTATCTACCTTATCTTATAACCTTGATACATGCCCAACTATAATGAATTGATTGGCCCTCCCCTAATCTAGTGTTTGCCACACTAGTAGCTCCCCCCTAACCAAATCCTGGTGGTAAGATAACCAAATACATAATAATTTATAATATAAATATCTCTTGGGTATCCTTCTTTACGAACCTAAATCATTCAACATAACATTGGGTTGAAGGCACAAATGGATCAATCAATTATTTTGTATTATGTTGTGATAACATGCCATCCAAAATGTCAAGGTGGGTTATCTCCACAAAGGTACTCCATCAAGTCTCATTTAATGTAGTATTTATAAAATTCACACCAAAATCACATCAAATGTCATATATATCTAAAAATCTTACATCTATCTAAAATATATATTTATCTATCTACATAATATTCAAATAATCACTAATATAACACATCTTACTCAACAATAGTAGCTCTATCTATTTGGCCATAAAGAACCTCTTACATACCATGTTTTCATGGTGGTGTGAAGCATATATACTAGTTGGGTTAAATCATATGAACATATCTTACCCTATTAAATATTATCCACACAACAAACTAACTCAATGCAAGTTACATTATTGGATCTCCCTATGGTTATGCCTCTAGCTATCCATGTGGTTGTACTAGTGGCATCACTAGAACATGTCATGTTTGTGGTAGAGGATGTAGTATATTATATTATGGCATAATAAGTAATGTATCCTCATATAGTTTCCATAACATCATTATATAATATTTTTGATCGATGAGGTTGTATAATGGGAACCTCTATTATTGTGTTCGTACCTCTCACACAATGTCACTCCCTCACATGTTGAGTCCAAAATACAAGGAAAAATATAGGATTAACTAGGTATGTAAATCTAAACTAACCTAGTATATAATAAATTGTATGGAGATTTATCCACTAAGGATAATGTCCCATAATCCTCAAAAGACCATGTGCTTGTATCATGTTTAGACCTGAATGTAAAAAATATACAATACCTTGATATGGGAACAACAAATGTGACCCTAAGTAATAGTTTGTAATGTTATGACATGTGGCACATCCTTTATCACATCATACTATACCCTCATCCTCATTCATAGGAGAGCATCATCTACATCATGAGGCAAAACTGTTGACCAATACATAGGAAATCACTCATAAATCCAACTCATAAAAATCACAATGAGTCCTATCCTCTATTGGCCCTTGGATAACATAATATAAAAATTGTGTAGTAACTACACCAAACTAACAAAAACTATACCATATAATGCATCCTAATCCAACATAACTTCACACCAATCTATAAGATACAATGGGACCTTCCCATCTGACATGTGATAGACCACTTGAGCTATCATAAGTCAAATAATGTCCTTCCAAATATCTAAAATGATAAAAAAAAAATAGTAAACAACAATACCACCAACTTAGGCTAGTCATATCTCTATGATATTATCATCTACAACACTAACACTCTCCTATTATCTACTTAAATTTGGATTATTTCACACCACCAGTGTGTCAATAATCAACAACGCAAGGAATGCATGATCATCCACTAGGGTGATATCTACCTCAATGGTATCCCTATCCACCATCCAATGGAATGTATTCATTTACATCTCCCATGTCCCTACGAACATGGAAACTAAATCCATATTTAATGGGATCCATCACAACTCCATGATCCCACCAAAACTAAGTGTAATAATTTTATCCCAATCAATGGTAGATAATATCACTAGTATATACAAGAACCATAGTGCTTATACTAATTTTAAAGTCTTTATTGCCTTTAAAAGATGCTAAAAAATCCATAAAATCAACATACATTATAATTCAAAACATAAAAATAAAAAAATTAATCTAATTAACTAATTCATCGGCCATGTATAATATTACATCAGCCTTGTTATGCCTTTATAACTATATTATCCATGTATAAAACTACATTGGCCCTATTATACACTCAACTTTGTCATCCATTTACTAGATATACTACATCAACCATCTAATTTTTTTAATATTATCAACCTTTATGTATAATATCAGCCATCTATCGAAACACTATCTACCATCTTCCACACTATCAACCATCTACAATGTTATCAGCCACTTTATCTAAATATACATTGACCACTACATACACCATTAGACAAATGCAAAAACCCTTCCTTTCAAACATATTATACCTTGCCAATATAATATTATTTAGGACATGATTTTTTGCTAAGCTATAATAAATACCTTTGACCTACTTTTTGACATTTTATCTCCTACCCATTTACCATTTTAATTTTTACTCTGTTAATACATTTCCTTAGGCAAAATTCTACTAAACAGATTTACCCCAGTGCCTATTTTTCTGAATCTAGTCCAGTTTACTTCAAAAATTCTAAAAATTCATATTGAATTCACCTCATATCTGGACTACACCAACTTCTATTGTAATCTAACATCCAACTCATCCACCATCTCGAGATTGGGTTATCATCCCTATCTTTACTAAATTTTGACATATAGAGATCTAGTTTCTAAAAATGGAAAATGTGAAAAGGAATAGTAATTCACCCCATTCATAGTAAATTTTTTTATAAATTAAAACCTTCAATTATTTATTGAGATATTTTGTATTTTACTCATAACTTTATTTATATAAGTCCTTTTCATAATCTAAAAGAAACTTTAGAATCCTGATAAAGTAGAGAATGTTTTAGTGCTAACACTATATTTTTTCAAAAAGTTTGAATTTTATCTTATTTTTTTAGGTCTATCTCTAGTTTTACACACTAGATTCATCTCTTCATTTGATTCACATGAAACTTATCTTCCATAGAAATAAGGTAAATTAAGGTATATATTTTAAAATTATTTATTTTATAATTTTTACTAAAATTAGTTATCTCAATTTTTGCATTGATATTTTATTTCTAAAGGCACTTTCCCATGTTAGACTCTAGTGACACATAATGAGCTTAGAGTGAGGCATATGTATAGATATAATATTTTAAAATTTTATCATTTATTGATGCTTTCTCTCTTGCATCAACCTATCAACTTTCAATTTTCATGACTTCACTCCTTAAAGGGTGCACTTAAAAAGGAGTGGGAAAAAATGATGGTGCTTCACTATAGACATTGTTATTTATCTATCATTCCTATATCCATTACACTTCCCTTCAACTTGATCCCCTAAGGAATCTTCCTCAAAATGACCCTACCTATACCAAGACCCATATTTTATAACTATATCAACTTAGTTTGATGTAGTTTTACCGACTCCCACCAAATTTCAAACTAATTCAAACCAAATTTCTGTAGTTACAAAGATATGGTGGATGTTTTGAAACTAATTTAGCCCTAGATGACCTAATTCAAGGGTAAACTATCATATTTTCAACTACATTAAAACTATCTAATAACATTAGCTAAATTTTTTGGAAGGGTTAGGATCATTCATAACTATAAGAGAAAAATCTAATTCCCAATTTCAATATAAAGAGAAAAAAATTCATTTTGCATTGTCATAACTCACAATTCTACTTTAGTCTACATTTAGAGAATACATTACTTAGACCTTGTCTTGGATAGAAAAATCTTGTATTATGTAATTTTGGATGCAATAGGAGTACTTTCATCTTATATTTTGATTCAAAATTTGTGATCCTTATAACCACAACAATCACTTGCAAATAAACATTGGCCAAGGGGGATATTGAGGCTCGATAGGTTTTTTTAAGGTAAGTATGTTCTAACCCTAGTTATTTCATTTGATAAATAAAAGTTACATAATTACTAGCTTGATTGAATGTATAACTAATTTTTTTAATATCCTATAAACTTATACTTAGTGTGGCTATTGTTATTTTCAAACTTTCCATTTTCCACCTTAGGTAACTTAGGCCCTCATTTTCCTATAGTTAACCAAATTTGACCCTGCAGGTCAAATTGCGACCCCTATTGGTAAAAACTTGAGTTTTAGGTGCTTTTAGGGGTATAATATTATTTCATATGGGGTATCATATGTCTTTTGATGTTATTGAATATCACATTATCCTTAGTCATTAGTCATACTAGCTAATATACCATTTTAAGTCACTTTAAAGGTCATAAAAGATCATTTAATGAGATGTACAACCTCCTTTGGAAGTTTGAAGGTGTAATAAGGGTGATTTAATGGTCCATGTGCCTTATTATGAATTAATAAGCTGTTCATAACTGAAAAGTGGTAGGTTCCTCAGGAAAAAGGTAGATTTCTTGGAGAAAAGAGGAGTTTTAATAAGGTGTACAAAATTGTAAATAATCCTATAGTTGAGGACATTTCAAGATTGTCCCTTGGTATTACATAAACTTATTTTAGTAATTAGTTTTATTATAAGCTCAAATAAATGAGAAAACCACTTATCTCTCCTTCCACTAGGCTTGGTAAGCAAAAATGGTCTTCAGGTTTGTACTTGGTACGATTAGCAAGAGAGGTTTTAAGAAAAATTATATTGGGGGTGTACTATAAAATCAGTTAGATTCAATTTAAATTTTTTTTGTAGCGTAATGGTGACATTTTCTTTATGAATCATTCCTAAGAAGTTGACCTATCCAATTTACTTGCTAATCTATGAACCCTATAGGTTTTGCCTTGGTTTGGATAATTTAATATAATTCACTTGTTGCTATTGTTTATAGATGTTTAATCCCTCCTAAAGTGATGCCCATGATTGGTTTAATACTTAAATGTGTTTGGATATGCAAATCATCTCATGTTGTAAGAGGGGTATCATTCTATGTAGCAGGCAAGTTTCCACTACTTACAGGACCTTCATGATTTGATAATGGTTATAAAAGGTGGATATAGCTTCATTATCATGTTTTAAATTTCATATAAATATCCCAACCTTTCAATCCCATTCTCCAAGAGATGTTTCATGAGGATACAGTCATGAAGTGACATACAATTAGTCTATTCTATGACTATCATATATAGTCATCTGAATGAGTTATGTTAAGCTTAAATACGTTCATAAGAGAGTAGGAGAGCTCCATGGTGATGGATAAATATTTACCACATGGGTGAGCAAGTGAATTTCATAAAATAATGTGTGGATAACATTAATTATCCTCTTAGCACTTAACATAGTCTATTGCCATTAAAATCTACCTACAGGTATCTCATAATGCCACCATATTGGAAGGGAGTATTGATAATGTAGAGATTCTATTTAAATATTTGAGAGAGGTTTTAGAACTGAGAAAAGTTCAATAATATTTCATAGTTTGCATTCATTGCTCATTGTCTATAGTTTTGCATTCTTTTCTTGTATGTGATAATAACCACCTATAGGTAGCACTAACAGAGGACAAAAAACTCTCAATGGAGGATTTTAGACATGATGAAATCTTATTTGAAGTCCAAATATTTTTTCTATATTGATGTAGTCATGATTGAAATTTTATCTTGATAAATGAGAGTGGGAAACCATGCTAAAGGATTCAATGACTAATGAATGGCTTCTTTCCCAAAGTGTACAAAATAGAGCACCTAGATGTTTTGAAGAGCTATTATAACAATGTTACATTGACTTTAGAGCACCCATAGTGCACTAAATTTATATCCCCTACATATTATAATGAATTTTAAATTTTTTTAGGGTAGGTGACGAATGGAAATTGAATTTTGAGGACCTCAAAGTTGTGCTTTTGTGTACTAAACTTAGGCAGTGATCATCTATAGGATCTTGACACAAAAGAGACCTTTTTCACTCATGGTTGAAAATGAAGCATATTATCATGTTTATAATTGACCTATTTATTGTATGTTAAACCATGATAGTGAACACCATTAGGTTGATTTTTATATGTAGTGTTTCAATCCTAATGAACACCTAAAGGTGTTATTTAATAGGAAATTACTTGCCTATAGTAGACTACCAACCTATACACCATCCATAGTATGATTGTAACCATGAAAATGTTAGTTTTGATTGATGAAATTTGACTCTAGATGATAATAAATTATTATCAAGGGAAAGGTATCACAAATTTTAAAGGGTCATGTTGACTTATAAGCTTCTTACTTCGAGAAAGTCAACTGTAGGTGACTATTATAGATAGTGAACAAAGAAGTAATGTTATTGGTGTGGAAATGGCATGAAAGTGAAGAAAAATTATCAAATTTATTAATTAATGATCTTATGAGGTCTTAATAATGTTTGGAACATTAGGTTAGGGTCTAACTATTGTAAATAACACCTACATGAGCTCTAAATAAGCAAAAAATAGTCAAGAGTTGAAACCTAGTTTTGACTGAGCAAAGAGTATCAACGGATGTAGTAAATTATAATGATGAATTTTTTTAGAAAATATATACCATGATTTTTATACCTTTAAATTATCTCAAAAATGAATATAATGCTTAAGAAAAGATCTCTAATCAAATAACACATAGTCCATAGCATGAAACCCTGCACACAATCTATTTTTTCTAATAGTCTATTTTGGTTTTTTAGGATTTGAAAGGGTAAAAGGAATGATTATAGGTTGAAAATTTATGTATAATTTATTTAAAACTAGGATTAATACCTCTAATATTTGTTTTTCTTAGGAAAATAGGGGGAGTTGCCTCTATTTTGTCTCAAATAGAGGGTATTTCCTGTACAAGTAAAACCTACAACCTTAAAGAATTAAGAGAAAAAGGACTAGAAGTTTATTGAAAATTGAGGAGAGGTTTGGAAATTTGTATAACACCTATTAAATCATGAGATACCAATAAATAAAGTGTGAAAATTGATAGGTGGTCATAGACCCTTATGTTTTTTAGTAGGTCTATTAGGCAAGGTTTAGACCTAGAAGCCAAATGGAGGGTCACTTCCAATTGTAAGATGAGATGAGTATTATAATGGTTTGTGTCATTTTTGTGAGTAATTTAAGACATGTTTAATCTTTTAAATTTCATAATAATCACCAACAAGGCCACTTTTAGCGTAAGACAACTTCAAGTCAACAGGGAATGGAGAAGTAAGCTTGATAGACTAATCTTAAATGCTCATATCTTATTAAAATTTATGCATGAGAATATATGGAGTTAAAGGAGGTTAATAGGGTCATTTAACATCATTTTTTAGAATTTTTTTGGTAGTTCAAACATCAGGGTTTTATGAACAAAGCCTAAGAGTAGAAGTGACTCAAAACCCTTATAAACCCTAGATAGTGACCTAATTATGAAAATAAGGCTGGAGATGAATCCAAATGGACTAGAATGACAATTAAAGTGGTTTTATGTTGAATAAGAATATTTAAGGTCTTCCCCCATCAACATTTTTACTGATCTATGTATATAGATAGGGTATACAATAGGTTTTTTTAATTGTTTTGTGCATTGTGTAGGTTTTAGGAGCACTCAAGATATGCAATCAAGTTTAGGGGAAGCTTAACAATTAATATAAATAAATATTTAAATTTAATGCCTTGAAAAAACTCCTATGTTTTCCAACCCAATCTCTCATCTCAGCCAGTCAAAACTGACATATTGAGCAAGATAGTGAGAAGTGTAAGAACGTCAAGTGGATAGATTTTTAATGTCCACCTAAGCAGCCTAAGGCCATGGAGAGTCTTGAAAAGTTTAATCAACTCCCTCACACTAATTTTCATTGAAAATTGAAACCAATTTTAAGGCCAAGTGTGAGGGGTGACTGAAAAAGAATTTTTTAGAATAAAGATGGTGATAACTCATTTTGGGATGATTCTAGATAACCAAGACTGCAACCAATGCATGGAAAGGAATGTATGAAAGCCTTAAATATAATTAAAATAATTATACCTATCAATATTTAATTTTAGGATGTTAAAATAGGTGTAGATGATGAAGGTAATTTTCTAAGCCAACACAAGGAGTTTCATGCCATTTTTCATGAGTTTCATGCCTTGTATGGACACTTTACTTCATGACCTTACATGGTTCATTTCACATATTATTATTATGCATGTGTAACTTGTTTTCTCAGATTGACAAGTGTCCTTGTGACCTTTGTAATTATATTTTCTCCTCTCTCTCTCTCTCTCTCTCTCTCTCTCTCTCTCTCTCTCTCTCTAGTTTTATAAGAACTAGCCATTTTGGCCTTTGTAACTTATGTTCCACCTAAGTATGGCAATGAATTACTCATTTTCATACCATTTGATCAATAATAATAATAAATTTTACCTGTTCCATAACTATTCATATAATGTTTACTTGAATGATGGATCTTGCTTAGTAAAGACTATGGATCCCTTAGCATGTTGTCTCATTCTCTCACCTATTTATAACTTCTTCTTGTAGGTCATGTGAAGTGTTCTAAAAAGTGTCAAGGTTAAGTGAGTTAACATATTCAGTAGTGAAATTTAAGGCCTCCTATATAGATCTCATAGCCTAAACATTCATCCATAACCTCATAATGAAACATTGATCTGAGAAGCTTCAAATTGGGAAAGTGCATGTTTGGTTAGTCCTTTGTTCTCACATGTAACATATAGTTGGTTGGATGTCATCAACTTATTTTGTGTATCACCTCCCTTAGGATAATTTGTTTTTAGTTTTATCTCTCCCTTTTCCATCACAAATTTTAGGTGTAGTAGTGATTGAAAGTGGTACATCAATAGAGTTAGCCCTATCTAGAGATTTACCTCATTCATAACCTAGTCATAAGCTTAGAGGTGTTTCAATTGTGCCACTTAGATGAGGAGAGATAAGATATCTCCTCAAAGGGTACAAATCCAAGTGATAATAGTATTTTTCATGCCCAATGGGACCAAGGTCCAAGAGAGTGGGAATATTTTTGGTGTGTCTTTCCTCTAATTAAATTTTTGAAACAATCAAGCTAACACCAATGGTGACTCTGAATGATAACTTCTAGTTGTAAGCAACCTAGGTATATCTATTTGAATATTTTGATCAATTTTAGTGTTTATTTTTAAATATGAGGTTGATATGGATAGATATGGCTAATACTCTTATCATGGACCTTCTTATCAGTGTTACTATGAATGACATTTTACCCCTCAATAGTCTTATAAAAATGGCTATTAATCTTATGAGCCATGGAAACCCTATGGCCCTTCATTTACATCTCCATATAGACACCATGTTTTTGGATAATATTATTAGTAAGTTTACCAAGAAAAACCTCTCTATCAGTACCAATATGAGCCTTATCATTCATACCATGATGTCTATCATCCTCAAGAGTACTCCTACGAGTCTTGTCATATGAAATCAAATGATTCCATGGAT
Source organism: Torreya grandis (assembly GCA_037957365.1). Classification (NCBI taxonomy): domain Eukaryota; kingdom Viridiplantae; phylum Streptophyta; class Pinopsida; order Cupressales; family Taxaceae; genus Torreya; species Torreya grandis. The sequence goes on along the minus strand of JARHVA010003548.1, from coordinate 382,388 downwards.
TATACACAAATATATTATTGAAAATATGTATCTCTTGCTTATGTATGTGTTTCTCCTTCTAATCAATCCAATAATTCACTTCATTATGAGATTAATAGTGTGTTTCTCTTTCCCAAATCCACTCATAATCCTTCTCCTTCATTCCATACTCCATCTCTAACTCTTTCACCTTCTATTACATATCCATTTCAAAATCCTTAACCTTAATTTAAATATCATATTCCAGCTCTCTTACCTCAAATTCATGAGCCTATCCATCAACCTTACACCTTAACCCTTCTTGAGGAAGATCCCATCTTGAGAGAAGCAAGTGAAAAGAGAAAATTTAGTTCATGGTTGATCAAGAAGATCTCATGAGTGACTATGAGGAAGAAATCACCATAGGGACTCCCCTTGGTGAACAAAAGGTCAATCAAAAAGCTAATTCATTTATATTTGAAGGGATGTGTCTCCATGAAGTATACTTTATTTCCTCCATTTTTGAGGGGATGTGTATCCATGAGGAATATGGCCAAAACTTGAAGAAAGAGGTATTTGAAGAAGACTCCATGTCTGATCATGAAGTTATGGATGATCATATTAAGTATGAATATGAATGTGCTATCAAGGATGGATAATAATTTCAAGTCATCCCTTAATAAGTGGTACTCATAATAGAGTCTCATGAGACCAAGGTAGAGGAAATATCTCTTGAAGATGACATTTATGAGGAAGAATATTTATGGTAGAAGTTTAATGCCATATACAAGGGATTTGATAAGTTGGGTAAAAAAATTTCTTTTCCAAAAGATTGCACATATGATGAATTTTTTTTGGATTACCATAATAAACATGATCTTGAGTTTTAAATTAAACATAAAGATAAATCTCATTCTGCTGGTCAAAAACCTACTGTCATGAAGCCATTTGATGATGCTAGTGTACAAGAAGTTGTAGACATGGATAATTATGTCAAGGAAGATATTTTTGTACCTAAAATATATTAAAGATCTCCATATAAGGTAAAACAACATTAAATAATGTGGGAACATGGTGAAGTAAATATTGGTGATTTTAAACATCAAGCACATTATGTCAAGGAAGAGAGCAAGGCTGATAAGACTATCATATTTTCAAACTTACACATCAAGAGCCAAGTGTATGAGAAGGTTGAGACTCTTTGGATGCAAGAAAAATCATTTCCATAGTAAACCTATATGGGGATTCTTTATTTTCATTGAACATCATGCTAATGAAGTTAGCAAACACCATAAAGAAGATGGAGGTATCAATGCTAAAGGACAAAAGGATATATGTCTCACTAAAACCTTTATGCCATGGAGCAAGGAAGGTTTCAAACTTCCCCTTTGATCCAAGAGGGAGGTATGCATTTTTTTTAGTTGTACATATTTATTCCATAGTTTTTAGGGGGCATTATATGTCTTTTGATGCTAGTACATATCACATTAGCCTTGGCCATTAGTCACATTAGCCAATATTCCATTTTCAGTCATTTTGTGGGTCATAAAAAAGCATTTATTGAGGTGTACAAAATATTTGGGAAGTTTGAAGGTGTAATAATGGTGATGTCACATGATATGTCTTATTATACCATAATCAACTATTCATAACTAAAAAATGGTAGGTTCCTCAGGAAAAAGGCAATTTTCTTAGAGAAAACAAGAGTTTTAATTAGGTGTATAAACATGTAAGGACTCTTGTAGATAAGGAAATTTTATGAGTGTCCCTTGGTCTTCCATACACTTTTTTTAGTTATAATTTTGGTAAAAATATCAAATAAATGAAGAAAACCATTTATCTTTCCTTCCACTAGGCTTGGGAAGCAAAAGTAGTCTTCACATTTGTACTTGGTATGGTCAACAGGAGAGGTTTTATGAAAAATGATCTTGAGGGTGTATTATACAATCATTAAAATTCTATTTTATGTTTGGTTGTAGAATAATGGTGACCTATGCTTTATGAACCATTCTTAATAAGTTCACCTATCTAGTTTGCTTGCTGATCTATGCACCCTATAGGTTTTGCCTTGGTTTGGATAAGCATATACAATTCACTTGATGATGTTGTTTCCATATTATTTTAACTCCCTCATAAAGTGATCCCCATGCTTGGTTTAGTTCTTCAAGGTAATTGGATATACAAATCATCTCATATTGCAAGATGGAGTATCATTTTATGTAATAGGTAGGTTTCCACTACTTGCAGGACCTTCATGATTTGATAATGGTTTTACAGGGTGGATATAGAGTCATTATAATGTTTTTAATGTATTATCAATCTCCCCACCTTAAAATCCCATTATCTAAGAGATGTTTCATGAGGATGCAATCATGAAGTGTTATACAATTAGTCTATTCTATGACTATCATATATAGTCATTTGAATGAGTTGTGTTAAGATTGAAATACATTCATAATAGAGAAGGATATTTCCATGGTGATAGATAAATATTTATCACATTGGTGAGCAAGTGAAGTTTATCAAATAATGTGTGGATAACCTGAAGTAACCTTTTAGCACTTGTCTTTGTCTCCTGCCATTGACATCTACCTTTAATTATCTCATAATGAAACCATATTAGAAGGGATTATTGATAACACAAAGATTATATATTAATCCTTTATAGAGGTTTTATAAATCATAAAATTTCAATAATAGTTCATTGTTCACATTCATCACTCATTGTCTATAGTTTTACATTATCTACTTGTATGTGCATGGAGGATTTTAGACATGATGAAATATTCTTTAAAGTCATAATATGTTGTGTAGATTAATATAGTCATGATTGAGATGTTATGTTGATAAATTAGAGTGGAAAACCATGATAAAGTATTCAATGATTTATTTATGGCTTCTTTCCTTGAGCATGCAAATTAGAGCACCTAGTTGTTTTGAAAAGATCTTATAAAAATGCTACATTGACTTTGGAGCACCCCTAGGGTACTAACCTTGTAGACCCTACATAGTAAAATTAATTTTAATAGTTTAGAGGGAATGTTACTAAGGTAATGTAACTATTTAGGACCTAAAAGTTGTGCTTTTGTGCACTAAACTTAGGCAGTGATCATCTATAGGATTTTGACCCAAAAGAGACCTATTTCACCCAAGGTTGCAAATGAAGCAGATTCTCATGTTGATAATGGAAATATTGATTTTATGTGAAAAATGAGAATTAATACCATTATTATAAGGTTTATATGTAGTGTTTCAAGCCTAATGACCACCTAAAGGTGTTCCTTCATAGGAAGTTGCTCACCTACAGTAGACTGCCAACCTATACACCATCTATAGTATGAGTGTAACCATGCAAATGTTAAATTTGATTGATGAAATTTGATTCCAGATGATTATAAAGGATTATCATGGGAAATTTATCACAAATTTTAAAGGTTCATGTTGACTTGTGGGCTTCTTCCTCCAAGAAAGTCAACTATAGGTGACTGTTATAGATAGTAAATAGAGAAGTAGTGTTCTTACTATGGAAATGGAATGAAAATGAGGAAAAATGATAAAATTCATTTAAAATTAGTATTTATAGGTCTTAATAAGGTTTTTAACATCATTTTAGGGTCAAAATATTGCAAATAACACCTACAAGGGCTCTAAACAAGCAAAACACAATCAAAATTTGAAACCTAGTTTTGACTGAGCAAGGAGTATCAAGGGTATGTAGTAAATTGGAATGATTAAAATTTTTATAAAATACATACCATGATTTTTATACCTTTAAAGTGATATCACTAATTATTATCATTATTAATAAAATATATCCAATCAAATAACACACAGTCTATAGCATGAAACTGTGCACATAGTCTATTTTTTTCTCACAACCCATTTTGGTTTTTTAGGAGTTGAAAGGGTAAAAGGCATGATCAAAGGTTTTAATTTTGTGTATGGGTTATATAAAAATAGTATAAAAACCTAAAATATTTATTTTACCTAGGAAAATAGGGGGAGTGCCCTCTATTTTGTCTCAGATAGAGGGCGCTCCCTTTATAAGCAAAATTTGTGACCTTAAAGAATGAAGAGAAAAATATGGACCAAAAGTTAATTAAAACTTGAAGAAAGGTTAATACAATTGTATAAAACTTATTAAATCATTAAATACCAATAAATAAATGGTAAAACTAAATAGGTGGTCCTAGACCCTTAAGTTTGCAAGCAGGCCTGTTAGGCAGGTTTTAAACTTATAAGCCAAATGGAGGATCACTTCCAATTGTAACATGAGATGAGTATTATAATTGTTTATGTCATTTTTTTGAGGTAATTTAAGATATTTTAAAGTTTTTAAATTGTATGGGAATCACCAAGAAGGCCACCTTTGGCTCAAGACAACTTCAAGCCAACAAGGAATGGAGAAGCAAAATCGATAGGCTAAGTTTTAATGCTCACATCTTCTTGGGGGTTACACATGAGAATATATGGAGTTTATGGAGGTTAATATGGTCATTTAAAATAATTTTTTTTATATTATTTACAATGCTAGGGTTTTATGAACCAAGCCTAAGAGTAAAAGTGACTCAAAACCCTTACAAACCCTGGATAGTGACTTGATTGGGAAAAAAATGTTGGATATACATATAAATGGAATATAATGAAAAGTAAATTATTTATATGTTATATATGACTCTTTAGTTTCTCTATCCATCAATTTTTTTTTTGAGTTGTCTGTATAGATAGACTACAAAATGGGTTCTTTTAGCTATTTTGTGTATTACACAAGTTCTAGGAACATTCAAGAGATGCAATCAAGTTTGGGGGGAATATTAAGATTTAATATAACTTAATATGGAAATTTTAATGCCTTTAATAAAATCCTATATGTTCTTACTAGATATATCATCTCAACTAGTCAAAAATGGCATAGTGAGTAAGAAAGTGAGAAGTGTGAGAACTTTAAGTGGATGGTGTTTTAAGGTCTAACTAAGTATTCTAAGGACATGGAGAGTATTTTAAAAGCACCTCCCATGGATTTTAGTGGAAAATGGAAGATAATTTTGAGGCCAAGTGTGAGGGGTGATTGAAAAAGGAGTGTTTTAGACTACAGATCGTGATAGCTCATTTTGGGATGATTTGAGATGACCAAGACTATAACCAATGCATGAAGAGGAATGTATAAAAGAATTAATTCTCATTACAATCATCAAACCTTTTCCTAGTTATTTTTTGGATGTTCAAATAGGTTTGGATGATGAAGCTAGTTTTCTAAGCCGACATAAGGAGTTTCATGCCACTTTTCATGAGTTTCATGCCTTGTATGGACACTTGTACTTCCTAACCTTGCATGGTTTATTTAAAATATTATTTTCATGTATATTTAACTCTTTTTATCATATTTAAATGTGTCCTTATTACCTTTAGACTTCTATTTTCTCCTCTCTCTCTCAAGTTTTATAAGAACTAGCCATTTTGAGCTTTGTAACTTATGCTCCACCTAAGTATGGCAAAGCCCTACTCATTTGTATACCATTTGATAAATAATACTAATATTTTTTACCTCCTCTATAAATATTCATAGTGTGTTTACTTTAATTATGGATCTTGCTTAGTGAAGACTATGAATTGCTTAGCATGTTATCTCATTCTCTCACCTATTTGTATCTTCTTCTTGTAGGTCATGTGAAGTATTATAGGAAGTGTCAAGGTTAAGTGAGTTATCCTTTTCACTAGTGCCAATAAAATCATCTTTTCTAGTCCTTCTAGCCTAAACATTCATCCATAACCTCATAATGAAACATTGATGTGAGAAGATTAAAATTATGAAAGTGTATGTTTGGTTAGTCATTTATTCTCATGTGTAACATGTAGTTGGTTGGAAGTCATCAACTTATTTGGTGTATCAACATTTTTTATGATAGTTTTCTTTTATTTTTATCTCTCCCTTTTCCCTCACAAAGTTTAGGTGTATTAGTGATCCAAAGTGGTACATCAAGGGAGATATCCCTATCTATAAATTCAACTCATTTATAGACTACCCACAAGCCTAGATGTGTTTCAATTCTGCCACTTGGATGAGGAGAGCTAAGTCATCTCCTAAAAGGTTGAAAATATAAGTAAAAAACCTAACATGGTTCCTTATCTCCTTTAGTTCATTTTTAGCTCTCCCACTTATTTGTGTTACTATCTTGGAAATAATAGATTAAATTAATTCCAATATTAACATAATTAGTTATGGTTATTCCATTATATTTATTTCCTAGAGGCTTTCGAACCATCTCTGTTGATGTTATTCCATAAGTTTATCTATTTGGGGTTGGAAAATACATTTTATCATATCCTAATACATTGAGTATCAATGAGATATATTTGATTTACCTTATATGAGTCCATATATTTTAGATGGGATAAGTTTAAGGTCAATCCTAGCTCATTTCATACATATACTAATATTATATACTATTAGGATCATAATAATAAATGTAATTATTATCATAGGAGAAAAATAACCTTTTAGGTGGCATTTAAAAATTTTAAATATCATTTTGATTAAATTTTGTTTCTATGTATGAGAAATTTATCACACCATAGATTGGATTTTTTTTAATATGTTCATCATTATTAAGATCTTGAATTTTACCTTGAATTATAGAATGAACATTTATTATTGGTTGAAGATTAGGAAAATAAGTAATTTCTACTTTGAATTTATGTTTTGGATCGATGCATGAAGTAGATATAGTGCATGATTTATTACAAACCATGTTTGTATCTTTATATTTTGTAGGGTTATTTTGATTTGGAAATTTTTTCATGATTTTTTTTGAAAAGGGTGTTTTCTTTATTATTTTGAACTTGTTCTTGTAGCTTTTATTTTGGTATTTGTTATTTTTTAGATCCTTATTTTTCATCTTATTATTGTTATAATATTTTTTTCTCAAATTTTACTTTTTGAATATTTTCTTATTTTGAGTTTTCCTTTTGTATCCATATTTTTATCTAAGTTTTAATTTACAGTTGTTTTTTATGAGATGTAATAGAAGTGGGTTTCTTAATTGATTTATATGTTATAGGATCACCACTATCAATGATACTTTGTATTTTGTTATTTAGATACCAATAAATTATTTTATGATGCACATGTGATGCAGGGGCATCTTGGAATGCTCAAAATTGGTCTATAATGAGTCATATGAGTCTTGATTGTGGTTTCAAATTTGAATTTGGTTTTGAATTTAGTTTCCCTCCAAAAAGGAAAATCAAATTTATATAATGTAATAGTTGGTGCAAGTGAGCCTAGTTGAGTTGTAATATAAAATCAACATTGTAATAGAAATTATATGGTATCGTGAGGGTATTATTATGTAATTAAATTCATAGGTAATATTTGTGTGATGTGTCAGTATACCACCCCACGAAGGTTTAAGAGGTTTCTTATAAATCTTAATTAAGATTTAGTTATGAATCTTGTTTTAAGTGTATTTACTTTAAATAGGAGGTTTATAGTGCATGGAATTAATTTATTGAGAGGATAAACTTTCATTACATTCAAAGGAGTTAGATAATGTATTTGTAAGAAATGGAAGTTGATGAATAAGAATAAAAATGATGTTGTAAATTATGAGTTTTCTTGGCATGGTTATGACTAAATGTTTTTTTTATTGAATCTAAAACTTAGTAAGAAGTGTTATTGAATGTTTATAGACTGTTTTTTAATAAAATTATACTAAATAACATGATAAAATAAGGTTTATTTATTGGAAACAACATATGGTCTTTAGAGATAGTCCTGTCTGTCAAACAGGGAAGGTAAACCAATAGCCTTCTTAAGTGCTTATGTTACTTTATCTCATTTATTTACACATTTAATGTAGATATGGAAAAATTATGAGGGTTAGATATAATTTTTTATGAAATAAATTATGTGTCAAAGGTGGTAGGATTTAGTTTGTTTAGTATTCTTGTTAAAACTATTATCATACAGTCATAAATTTTGAGTTTACTATTTGTGATCTCCTTTAGATCTTGTTTTAAGATATAAAGAGGATAAGAAAGGATTTAAATAGTGTTTTTAAGTTTATATAAAAAAATTTAAGGTAGGGATAACCTTTGTGTAGGATCTAGAGTCCTTTGGTGGTGCAAAATAACAAAATCTTGTTGAAAACCCTAATTTTTTGCTAAAGAATATAGTCTTAAGAATTGAGATTATGTTGCATGGATTTTTTTAATATAAATGGTGATGGATAAAGGGTTAGTAGGTTAATTTAATGTATATATAACATATTTATAGGTTATAATGACTTTTGGTGTCCAAAAATGTAATGAAACTTAGACTATCATGTTCACTGTTAGTAGGATACAATCAAATGAACTTCATTTTGGAGTTTGTGAGAACATTGTGGGTTATGGAAGATTTAAAATTGAATTTAAAAGTTTCATGAAAATTTGGAAGAACTCTAGGAAGTGATTAGACATTTTTAAATTGTGTGAAATGTTCACAATGGAATTTTATGCACTTTTGGCCTGTTGCAGACTAGTCTAACCCTAGGTTTAGGGTTTTTACTATTAAGGGAGTTCCCAACATTAAAAAATCATTAAATTTTTTAATTTGGATTATACTGAGGTTTTATAAAAAATATAAGACGTTTTAGGTTTTTAAATACCATACAAGTACACAAATAAGACAATATGCTAATGTTAGGCTTAGAGAAGGGCAAAAGGAGAAGGGATGATATAGAAATAGTAAATTTGTCCAAAGAAGAGGTTAAAAATGTGTTTGATTCAGCTTAAAAAGTATAATGGGTATCTGAAAAGGTAAATGGTTTTAATATAAAGTCTTTACATGTTTCATACTAAGAAGGTTTACATAAATGGAGGGCTATTTGAAGGAATGCTTAAAGAAGGAAGTTATAAGTTGATTTGAGAATTCTATTAGAGGGTTAAGTTGAGATTTGAATGGTAAAAATGGGTCATTTAATATGTAACTAATTTCTAGTAAAGGTTTTTTAGATTCTCCCAACAAGGAACTTTACCCATAAATAGGGCTAGTAGAGGATGAAACTAGAAAGGGGTAAGTGAACAAAAAATATGTATATAGTTGGATTCAAGGGCATGAATAAGGATGATAATATATGTGATAATAAGATATAAAGGCCTATAAGTGATCTCAATTAGCATTGAGTTTTTTTTCCCCATTTAAAGTTACTTGAGCATTATGAAGTTGTGGATGATGAAGTGTGTACATGAACAAAGAAATATTTCGGTTCAGTGAATGTGATTGAATGTTTTAATGAAATTATAATGATCATTTGAGTTATTATAGTGTGATTTTATGAGTCATTATGAAGTAATATTATATTCACTTTTAATTATTGTCTAAAAGGACTAAACAAGAATGAGTAAATGAAGTAAAAATGATCTTGCATAAAGGGCATAAGTAGAGTTTGGGAATAGAGTTGATATATCTCTACATCATTTGGTATTAGAGAAGTAAGACGCCTTGGTTATAAGTACAAGAAGGATATACATTGATTAATATTTTATGTTATTCAAGTGTTCATGAATATTTTAGGTTAGCAAGCAAGGAGTCATATTGGAGGATATGATAGGAAGGAATACTGAGGAGTTATGATGTACTTTATGGTTGATTCATTTGATTTAGATTTATGAATGATTGAAAATATTAAAATATTTTGGTGACATCCCTAAATTATGGGATATATTAACAAGCTCATAAAGAGAGCTTGAGAAGAAGATAAAAATCCCAAGTGATGACAAGAGGAGACTCCAAGTGAGAGTCTAAGAGAGGTTGAAAGGCCCAAGTGTGGTCTAAGATATAAGGTTCCAAGCATGAACCAAAGGGAGTGGTCCAAGTGGGACTAAAACAAGGAGAATAATGTGTCTAAGTGAGGTACTCAAGGAGAGAATGAGAGAAGAGATAACAAGGAAAGAGAAAAATAGGGTTAAGCATGAAAGACACAAAGAAATGATGGAGCATGATGAAACCAAGAAAAATATAGAGATAGATAGAGAGATGGAAGAGATGAGGTATAAAATGAATGAAATGATAATAAAGATTTATTAAATGAAAGATTTTGTGAACCCATATCTTGGATGGGTCATGAAAAAGAAGCCAATAAAATGGCCAATCAAGAAAATAGTGGAAAAGACAAAAGAGGAAGGACAAGGAGGCAATCAAGCCTCAAGATTTTAAATCTAATATTACTTTGATATACATGAATGAAGGTTTGAGAGATGAAAATGAGGATGATATATTTGATCCCATTCATAGGCTCAATATGAAGAGGCATATGACCAAGTGATGATCAAAATAAGTCAAGATGAAGTAGAGACTCCATGTAGAGTCATGTCGATGGAATAAGAACAAATAGGTCAGCCATGTTGGAAGGAAGATAACATGAGGAAGGAAGAGATCCTCACTCAAGAGGATGTAAGAGAAGCCAAAGGAGAAATGGTACATCATCATAATGAGAGGTATGAGGTATATTCAAGCTTGTATGAGTCTTTAAAGAAAGAGTATTGATTTTATCCTCATCAAATGTATAGAGAAATGGTTAAGGAGGTTACCAAGGAAAGTATTGACATGTGGACTAAAATAATATAGTACAAGATAAAGGCATTAATGAGGTTAATGATGATTCAAGCATATGAAGTTACTCCCTAAGATGAATTTGTATCTGTTAAGGTTAAGGTATAGGTGGAACATGAAGAAGTCATATAAGGAGAGAATAAATATGAATTGATAGTTAATGCAAAGAGGAAGAGTAAAGTATACAAAGCACATGAAGATGCTTAGAAGTAAGAGAAATAAGAAATAAAATAAGGAAGATGGAGAATGACTCAAAGGCATGAGTAAGAATATGTTTTCTTTAATGAGTTGTTTTATTTTGTAAGTGTAGCATGGAGGAGGATGGCAAGACCAAGTACAAGTGTGGTAGTCAAGAGCACACACACCATTATGAGCATTAGAAGGAAGAAAAAGAGAATGGATGGAAATATTTTTCTCCCCTTAGGATTATGATGTAGGTTCATCTTGTAATCATCATAATTTGTCTAGAATGAGTCATAAGAGTCTTGATTACGGTTGAAAATCTAAATTTGGTTCTAAATCTAGTTTCCCTCCGAAAAAGAAATTCCAATTTATATAATGTAACAGTTGGTGCAAGTGGGTATAGTTGAGGTGTAATAAAAAATCAAAATTTTAATAGAAATTTTATGGTCTCATGATGGTATTATAGTGAAAATAAATGAATAGGTTATGTTTTTGTGAGGTGGTAGTCCACCACTCCACATAGGTTTAAGAGGTTTCTTGTAAATCTTAATCAAGATTCAGTTATGAATCTTGTTTTGAGTGTCTTTATTTTAAATAAAAGGTTTTTAGTGTGTGTAAGTAAGTTATTGAGAGGATAACCTATCATTTTATTTGAATGAGTGAGAGAATGGATTTTTAAGCAATGGATGTTTATAAATAAGAAGAACAATGATGTTATAAATTATGAGGTTTCTTGGCATGGCTATGACTGAGTGTTTTGTTTATTGAATCTACAAATTGGTAAGAAGTCTTATTGAATGTTTATAGATTTTTTTGTAATCAAATTATACTACATAATGTGGTACATGAAGGGTTATTTATTAGAAACAAGATATGGTCTTTGGAGATAGTTATGTCTGTCAAATAGGGAAGGTAAACCAATAGCCTTCTCAAGTGCTTACATAACTTTATCTCATTGATGTCCACATTAAATGTAGAGATGGAAAATTTATGAGGGTTGGAGAGAATGTGTGATGAATTGTAAGAGGTGTTAAAGGTGGTAGGATTCAGTTTGTTTAGTATTCTTGCTAAAACTATTAGTATATAGTCAACAATTTTGAGTTTGTTATTTATGATCTTCTTTGGATCTTGTTGTAGGATCTAAAGAGGTTAAGAAAGGATTTAAATAGTGATGTGAAGTGGAGGAATTTTTTTTTAAGGTAGGTATAAAATTTAGGTAGGATTTGGAGTCCTTTGGTGGTGCAAAACAACAAAATCATGTTGAAAACCCTATTTTCTTGCTAAAGAATACAATCTTAAGGACTGAGATTATGTTGCATGGAGTTTTGTTTGAGGTTAATGGTGATTGAGAAAGGGTTAATAGGGTCATTAAAGTTATATATAACCTATTTATTGGTTATAATCATTGTTGGTGTCCAAAAAGTTAATGAAACTTAGACTATCCTATTCATTGTTAGTAGGATACAGTCAAATGAGCTGAGTTTTGGAGTTTGTGAGAGCATTATGGGTTATGGAAGTTTTCACATTGAAATTAAAAGTTGTATTTACATTTTTAAAACCTCTAGGAAGTGATTATATGTTTTGAAATTGTGTGAAATGTTCATAATTGAATTTTATACACTCTTAGCTTGTTGTAGGTTCGTCAAACCCTAGGTTTAGAATTTTTTCTATTGGGGGAGTTACCAACATTAAAAAATATTAAAAAAAATTTAATTCAATTTATATTTAGGTGTTATAACAAATGAAAGAGTCTTTAGGTTTTTAGAGACTATACAAGTATGTAAATGAGACAATATGCTAATGTTAGGCCTAGAGAAGGGCAAAGGGAGAAGGGGTGATATAGAAATAGTAATTTTGTCCAAAGAAGAGGGTAAAAAGGTGTTTTATTCAGATAAAAGAGCCTAATGGGTATCTAAAAAGGTAAATTTTTTGCATATAAATTTTTTACATGTTTCATACTAAGAAGGTTTATACAAATAGAGGGTTAATTAAAGGAATGCTTAAAGAAGGAAATACAAGTTAATTTTATAATTGTGTAAGAGGGTTAAGATGAGAGTTGTATGGGCCAAATGGGTCCTTGAATATGTAACTATTTTCTAGTAAAGGTTTGTTAGATTCTTCCAACAAGGAACTTTACCCATAAATAGGGCTAGTAGAGGATGAAACTAAAAAGGGGTAAGTAAGCAAAAAATATGTCTATAGTTGGAGTCAAGGGCATGAATAAGGGTGATAATAAGATATAAATTACTATAAGTGATCTCAATTATCAATGAGTTTTGTTTCCCCATTTAGAGTTACTTGAGTACTGAGAACTTATGGATGATGAAGTGTGTACATAAACAAAGAAATGTTTTGGTTTAGTGAATGTGATTGAATGTTTTAATGAAAGTAGAATGATCATTTTATTTATTATAGTTTTATGTTATGAGTCATTGTGAAGGAATATTATAGTCACCTTTTATGATTGTCTAAAAGTACTAAACAAGAATGAGTAAATGAAGCAAAAAGGATCTTTCATAAAGGACATAGGTAGAGTTTGGGAATGGAGTTGATATAGCTCTGCATCAACATGCATTCTATGATATGCACAATAGTGTTTTTATCTTTTGAGAGGAGGTATAAAGGTAATGTAATCAACATGTTTCAAATCATTTCTCTTAAAATATCACTTGGAATCTTATTATCCTTTTGTATACATTTTGAAGCATGAATTATATATGTATGTTTCTTAGGAGGCACGTGATAGTTAGATTAAGATAATTCAGTAAAACTATCATAGTTTGAATCCTTTGTGAATTTTATATTATTTTCAGTGATATGATATTTGAGCTAAAATATTAATTTTGATTTTTCAACCCTTTTATTGATTTTTGAATATTTATGGTTTGATCTAGAAAGGATTCAAAACCACAAGACTTATGAACACTTTGATTTAATATGAACACCAACAAGAGGAGGTGAAGGGATAGATACTTACTTTATATTTAAAGATTCATTAAGTATACATGATTTAATTGATTCTTGTTGATCAATGTCATTGAATAAATTATCACTAGAAAGAAATGTATTATCATCATGTCTAATTTTATACTAAGATTATGGTATTGTGGCATAAGAGTAACATCATGTGAAAATAAGAATGAATATGGATTATTTAAAACATCACAAGATGTGTGAAGATAAATTTCATTGCTTGAAATTGTAGTTGGTTATACGTTAATCAAAGAGGAAGGAATTTGGTCCTTATTGGTTGACAAGGAGAAAGAGTTATGACCTATAGGCTCAATATGAACTATTTTTAAAGTAGTAACTTTAGAGATTGAATATTTATTTGAAATGCCTTTATTAATAAATCCTTTTTTTAAAATAATTTTATCTTGCATTAATATATTTACCTCTGAATGGTGTTTTATTTTAAACTTTTTTTTCTTTTTTTGCTTTAGATTATTAGTTAAGGAAGAAGCTAAATTTGAAGATGTTATAGGTGCATTAGATTTAGTGATCAATTATTCCAAATAATCATAAAATTCACTTTCATTGATTAAAATATTATTTAAATAAAAATCAACACTAAAATCTTCCTCCATAAGTTTTTTTTATATAATTTGTCTAGTCATTATCATAACTAAAAGGTAAAGCATGAGTAGAGAATGATTTATTTAGAGGATGTACATCATGAGCATGTTGTCTTAAAATATTCATGATATATACAATGAAAATAAATGCAAAAATTAAAATATTTTATAAAATAAATAATCTACCATGCTAGAAATAAGCTAATGACTATGAATATAATATGATCAAAATTGAAGTACAAGGGTGAGCTAGGAAAGTGTTTGAGTGATTTTTAGGTTCTCAATTATACTTGTTCATTTGTTGATTAATTTCAGCTCAATGTTTTAGATCACTAAATACATATTTAAAACCATGTGTATATCCAAATAACCCTAGTTTTTATAGTAAAATGAGAGTAACATGCCTAGGATATACATTAATCTTAGGTTCACCACAAATCAAATGGATAAGAGAGGCTTCCTATGGTATAAACAAGGTATCCTAGGAATTTCCAATATACACTGAGGCACATGGAAAACAAATTCCATGTTTATTATTATATAATTTCTATTATTATTTTGGTAAACTGCTAACACCATGATGTCTATAAATAAAACATTGGTGTATCCCTTCACAGCAACCACTAAGTAGTTTGTAAACTATTAGAGCACAATTTTTTAAAAAATAAAAAAGAAATATAAAATAAAGATAAAAATAAAATAGAAATATATATATATATATATATATATATATATATATAATTTCAACCCAAATTAAAAAATAATAGATTCAAAGTCATATTTATCTAATGTGACAAGAAAAACTTATTCAGTGTCAAATTAAATCCAAGTTCGAAGAAGTTGAATCTTTGTGTTATATTTTATGCAAGGT
The DNA here is from genome assembly GCA_037957365.1 of Torreya grandis. Classification (NCBI taxonomy): domain Eukaryota; kingdom Viridiplantae; phylum Streptophyta; class Pinopsida; order Cupressales; family Taxaceae; genus Torreya; species Torreya grandis. Next base: position 367,207 of record JARHVA010003548.1, on the reverse strand, counting down.
CAAAGGTTGTTTTATTTCAATGTTATGAATTTATATAAAATTGAAAACAAATATTAATTAAAAAAAACAATTATGTGTTCTAGAAATAATGTATTCACCATAATGGTTAACCCTTTTTAATTTAAAATGACTTAAACTATTGAAATTATAATGCTAATATATATTGGTCTGATATTACAACATAACCAAATATAGTATGATATAGAATTTATGAAAATTATAAACTTAATAAAAAATAGATAATAAGATTGAGGATATGAAAAATAATTAAAAATAGATTAAATGTTGACTTTAAAAGCTTACTATAACTGGAAACTATGTAAAATAATTGTAAATAAGGTCATATTAGAAAATATATTTCATAGATCTTTGGGACAAGTTTATAGGGGTTGGATAGTGGAGAATTGTATCCTTGTATAATAACTATGTATATGTCCTTGTTGAATGTGTGCCTAATTTACTTATGTAGGTATGTGTGATTGCTTGCAAAAGTTGACTATTTGATTTTATGTTCTGTGTTATTGCACATAAGACCTAAAAAATATGAAACCCTTATTTCCTACACAATAGACAAAATGGAAATAAAATGAAAAATGGGATAATTATTAAGGGGAATATGCCATCTATACTTATCAACCCCATATAACTAAGTGTTTTTTACTTATCCCAAATCAACCTCAAGCTAATGCAGTTATTCCTCCTAAGTTGAATGTGTGATCTATGATTATGTAACTAGATGACTATAACTAGAGTATTAATTGAAATGATTAATAGTGGATTCCCTTGAACTAAAATGAAAAATATTTATACTTTTAATATAACATTTGAAATTCTTTAAAATTTAAAATGGAATCGTTAGTGTTCTTTTTCTTATTATGAAGTATAATTACTAGAGAGATCTAGTAGGGGATAATGAGTGGTCTTGATGTGATTTTATAGAGGAATGTTTGGAATAATTTTTATAACCAACTTTACCATACATGAATGAAAGTTATTTTTAAATGTATCAATTATAAAAAGTGACCATTGTATCATGGGAACAAGGTTATAAGGTGACCCTATCCAACTAGCATATGTGTATCCCAAAAGACCACCAATTATTAGAATATGTCTGATAGGAACCTGAGGGTTAAATATGTATTAATGTAACTAAAATAGGGATGTATATATGATGTTTTTAGTGATTAAAATATATTTTAGTATTTTTTATAGATTACGAGTTAACAAAATAATAAATAGGTTAAGTAACATAAGGATGTCAACAATATCATCGACAAACACTTAATGATTAAATTTTTGTGTCTACATTGGGTTTTGCCATGGGTGAGGGATTGACATGAATTTTAGGTAAATTTCACAAATAAACATGATGATATTATATAATTTTAGCATTAAAACATGATTACATAAAAAATTAGTATTAGTATCTTATCACTAATTAGTTTACCAATCAAAGCAAACATCTATAAGTGGATCTTGTGTTGAGTTCATAGTCAAAATATTCAAATTCAACATTATCATGGAAGATGATGTGAGAAATAAATTAGACATGTTTACACTTAAATCATCTTATATAATGTTAAGAACTGAGGGTGGTGATTTTATTAAAATGTGTTCTAATTTTGGTTGTAAGAAATGGATTATAACTTCCTACATAAACCATTTTTGATACCTTGAGAAAGCCTTACAAATTCATATATAATGTATCAAAAAAACATAATTCTATGAGAAAAATGAAATAATAACTAGTATTTGTGTATTCAGAATGAATTATTAGGGAGCAACGCTATGTTTGGTGATAATATTCGAAAATAGTATTATTTTTGCTTGGCATTGTGAATAGGATAGGTATATAACTTCCTACAATTTTAAAGGGGCCAATTTACATTTTTTATCTTGATTTTTTGACTTGATTTAGGTTCTCATAATATTTGGTAATCTAGTTAAAATTATTTTTTTACAATATGCAAGAGCTTTAGGCATTCTAGGTTATTATATATCAAGCTTGAAACAAATTTTGGGATACTTATGAAAACTATCATATATCTTAAAGGAATTATCATTGAGCTTGTATCAATTACACACAACCTATAACAATATAACCTATAAAAATAAATATATACTAACTACATAAATAATTAATAATGATTGACCAAAAAAAGGCAATAAATTTGATATTTTTATTACTTATTTACTTTTGATTGACCAAGGAAATAGTTTTCCAATCATATTTTTGATAAACATATGGCCATTTATCAATATTATTTTATGGATAAGACTGTAAAATGGTGTTCATACCTTATCTTGGACAAGTAGAGATTGAATTGTAGTTTTCATCTAATAGTTCAAAAAAAATTCCTATGGGGAGTCAAAGGTTGTTCCATAATTCTCATCCATGTAATGTATTTATTCACTAATGACTTTATAAATTAATTCCTCCTTTGATATGTTTTATTATAAATCTTGAGGTGGTGACTATTGACCATTATAAAAATATAAGTGGATTAATTTTACACAGTTTCATTGACCCATTCTTAAACACTTTTTCTATCTCATATGGATTGACCCATCTTTTCATAATTTTTTCCATTTTATCATTCTAATTTAAATCATAAAAGAAGGACCTATCACCTATCTAAAATTATCTAGTATTTATTAACATATCATGCCACTTGATTTACTATTTTTGGATTATCTATGCATGTTGAAATGCTCCTCTTTAGATTTCATCTAGGGAACTGAATTGTATGATCATATTTTATTGTGATTCAAACAAGTCCATACCATGTTATAGGGAAGTTATTCAAGTTTTGAGTTAAAATTATATGTAAATAACATGATCATTACCATATACCATCTCATTAGGTGAAAATATTATTGTGGTATTCCATGTGGTCATGTAAACCCCTACATGTTTTGGAGATCATTATACTCAATCGTGGTAGTGTATAACTATTATTTTGGTAAGAAAGTTTTATAAATCCATGTGTTGTGACATTAACTTGGTAATTATTATATGGGTGATGAGGATTAAATTTATTGTGTCATATTTAATATCCTATAACAAGGGATAAATTCAAATTATATGTGAATTATGGTCCTTGATCCATTACTATATCTCTTGGAATTCTATATTGTGTGGAGATTTATTCATAGATAAATTTTATTATTTTCTCATCTCATGTATATGTTAAATATTTTATCTCATCCCATTTAGTAATGTAATTAGTGCATACCAAGATATTCACCTTGTTGTTGGAAGGTGGATATATGGGGCCAAAAAATTCAATACCCCATTTTTCAAAAGGCTTCAAGAATAAATGTGGTTAGAAAGGAATTTCATCTAATCATGTGGGTTTCCACATACATTAAAATATGTCACACTAGTGTGTATATGAAATATGATTTTTGTTTAAGTAATATTTTCATTTTATATTACACATTGACACATGACTAAGTTAAGCCTATTATAAAATAGGTATCTTGAGATCCATGAATAATGGAGGCTTCTCTCCATCAAGTTTGATTTATCTCTTGTTGAAAATTTATTGAGGAATTCATCCTACACCAAAATAGTTATCAATATTTTCTAAAAAATGAGATTAAATAAAAAATGAAAAAATATGTTCATCTATAAATGAGTCATATACCAATGGAATCTGTTCATTAGATGCTAGTATTGATAAAAAAATATGAAACTACATTATCCTTTCCAGGACTATCTTCAGTAGTAATATCAAATTATTGTAAAGATAATAACCATATAATTATTTTACCATATTGATTTTTTCATCAAATGTTTAATTATAAAAATATTTGTGCAAATAAAAATGGAACAACTAGTAATATAGTGTCAAAAGTTATTAATGGAATATAATACTTCAAGAAAAAAAATAGTCATTGTAAAGTTGAGTTCTTCTCCTTGAATATTATTACTAATGAAGTATATGGCATAATTTAATGATCCATATTTTTTTCCAAGGACATCCCTATTGTTATGTTAGATGCATTAGTGTGGATATGGAAAGGTAGTTTCCAATCTAGACCACATATCATTGGTGTTATCACTAGTAGATATTTAATGGCTTCAAATGCTTATTGATATGCATAATTCCATTAAATTAAAAACATATTTCTATTATAAAAAAATGGTGCTTTTATTTTACTAAAACACCTAATAAATATATGATAATACCTTGCATGTCCCAAGAAACATTCAATAACTTTTTTTGTGTGGTGTTGACAAGTTATTGATTACTTTTAATTTAGCAAAGAATGTTTATATCTCTAAATGTGAAATATGATGTCCCAACACAATGCCTTATGTCATAATCATGTAGCATTTATAGTGAATCAATGAAAAACTATTATCTTGATAATTTTTTTGAGCCTTATCTATATTACTAATGGTTTTTTCATAATAATTCACTTGGACAAGAATAATGAATATAAGTTCTTATTTTTAAAAAGTGTATTAATAACTTGATTAACAAGTGGAAAAGGGAATTGGAATTTACTATTAGTGGTGTTAATCTCTTTGTAGTCCATATAAATGCATAATTTTCCACCCTTTTAGGTAGAATGATAATGGGTTATACCAACTAGATCTCAAAAATAGGATAGATGAATCATGCATCTAATATATTTTTTAATTTAGATTTTAAATTCATCATAACATTGGGGTTCACCCATATTTTTGGATAAAATATGGGATTACATTCCTCTATGATATATATTATGGGTTCAAAATTCTAAGAGTATTCCTATAATGTTGTGATAATTCCATGCAAAGGAATTTTTGTTCTTTTGTGGCATGGTTATTAATTGGGTTTCTTGCTAATGATCTAAATTATTATTGATGGTAAGAAAAGGTCCAAGTATTGTATCTAATAGATAATATAGTAATGACATAGACTCAAGATTACTGAATAGAGTTATAAGGTTGTAGTGGGTTAGTAATAGTTGGTGGAAAGTACTAATTTCTCCTCTTGGATTTTTCGATCTTTTAGTTGGAAAGATACCAATAAGTGGATAATACATGCATTAAAAAAAAAATATGTATGTGGGTTAGATCTATAATCATTTTGTATAATTTTTGAGATGATAATGTCTTCATATTATTTTTTTAAATATATGTTCCATCAATAGTAAACATGGTATTTATGAAAGCTTGATCAGTGTCCTCATCTTTTATCCAAAAAGTTTGTTTCATTTTGAATGAAGGTTGGGATGGTAGATATAATATCAGTTTATTCATTATGTTTCATCTAAGATAATCATATTTCATGAACTAAAAATATTGAATGTATTTATTATATATAGTTATGGTCTTATTGAAATAAGAGGGCATCCTCATAAGTTGGACTTTGGTTTCAATATCATGAAGTTAGTTGGGCATTACCATGAGTCCAATATGATGAAAAGGTATTTAATTATACCTTCAAGTTTAATAGTTGATATGTCTCACATTCAAAAAATAGTAGCAGTTTAGTGAAGGCCTGTAAGGAAAATATTATCAATGGTTTCCTTAGTCATCTCATTAATGGTTTCCCCTAAGTATATTAGGGTGTTTTGGATGATGGTATTGGTAATATGGACATAAAAAATATGGCTTCCTAGGTCAAAGTTTTTAAGTGGGGGAATGTTTCCCAACATGATGTCTACAAGTTATCCAATTACTTGGACATTTTTAGGATCTTTCCTTTTCTGGCCAGGCCTCTTAAGGCGTAGTTCCTAGAAACCCTTGGTGTAGGGGACATCTTTTATTTTTTTGGAAATAATGAAATTTTGACATAGACATTCTTAAGTTGTCCTAAAAATTCAAACTTGAGTTCTACCTCTTCTTCTTTAAGGTTCAATATTTCTATAAAATAAGGATAATTAGGGACTACCTCACTAGTGAATGTTATTCACTCAATCATGGGTACTTTATTTTGTGGTTGTGGGTTATTTATAGTTTTTATAACCTCTTCATGAGGTTATATTATTATGGGTGTGGTGGGATTTGGGATAACCCTTATTGAATGAATTTATACATCATCTATCACCAATGAATAGGTTGTATATGGCACAATTTCATTATTGTAAGTTGATTGAATTAACTTATTTTTGGGATTGGGTGCATGTTAGAAGGGAATTAAGGAGCTATATGTAGAATTTGAGTAGGATTTTTAGTTATCAAATATTTTTATTTTTGTAGTATTTATGATTATTTTCAAACCTAACATTTTAGTTAAACTATGGTTGATTTCATTTTTGTGAATGTTGATTAATTGGAAGGTGGGTACCACTAATGATTCTAGTTTTATGGCTACCATGGATAATTTTAAAACTACTTACAATTGGCCTAAGGCTAAGGATTTTATTGTGGCCAATCCTAATTTTTGGGTGGGATTTTGGACATTTTATTTTAAGGAGTAGGTCCATACTAATTATGAGGAGGATCACATGAAAATTATAGATTAAAAAATTAATGATTTAATTTCATGCCTAAAATTTTTGGCCTTCGTGACCATGGATTTCATTAGGCCATATAAAATATTTTATCTTAATAACCTCTAATTACATGAATTTATATTGTATAGGTATTCTCTTTCATTATAATTTCCATGCTTATATGAGTAGTTTGGCATCTACAATCTAATTTCTTCTTACAACAATATAATAAATATATAGGTAAATTTTTTTATGTTTCTTATTATTTTCTTAATACATAAAATGTATCTAGTTTTTTATCCATATGATTTATAATTTTTTTCAACATATTAATAACTTCTATCCATGAGAATCCATTGGTATATTTTGAGGATGATGATGGTAATGACCTAATATTGTGGGTCTTTGTCATAATAGACATTGAGTATGTTATACATACAAGGGTGATATATTCAAATGAAATTTGTGATACATATCCACAACCCATGAGATCCAGAGCTTAGATACATTCCTTATTAATTCCATTAAAAAATATCAACTTGATATATTCTAAGTTCACCTTATTTTTTAACTTTTTTAGCCTAAAAAATAATATTTCCATGTAGTCTTCTAACATCTCATCTACTTTTTGTGACATCCAAAATATATCATTTCATTTGGGATATTTTAATCCCATGAATCATTAGAGGGATGTATCCTTAAGAGTGGCTAAAAATAATTTTAGTTTCTAGGCACCCTAATTATAGTTGTAAATATGACACATGATGTCAAACTCAAAAATAAATGTTCAAGTGTCATGAATTACCATTTCATTAAAATTATTCAAGGTATATGGGGAAATGTTATTCATAGGTTAAACACATATGGGGTTTTTGATGATAATTTAAAAAAATAGTTTCATTGATATAATTTTATCCTTGAAGGTCTCCCATGATTCATCAAACTACTTGTGTACCAATGACTTTTTTTACCCACTCTTAAAATTTCTTGTCAATATTTTTGGCCCAAGGTGAGTATTGAATGATGGTATTACGATTTATAGGTAAAAATAAGATCTTATATTTGGAGATAATGGAGTGGATTCATATAAAAATTCTTAGGTAATTCATAAAATATATCACCTTTCTCGCTTGATTCAATTGGTTTTGCATTTATTTTTAAACTAAAAGGGCTTGATATTCTATTTAGGAGAGAAGTTTAGGTGAGATTGGAGGGAGTTGAATACCAAAATTTTGAGTATAGTGTGGAAAATTTTTCACTCTTTGGAATGGTACAAGGATATATTTATCAATAATATGAGGATCTTCTTTTTCATTAGCCTTATATTACTCTAATAATTTAGCCAAGAAGTTATTAGATGATGCATCTTATAATAAATATTTAGGTGATATGTGTGGATTGGATAGAGTATACTTATATGAATTTTAGTTATTGTAGGAGGTGCCTCAACTTCATCATCTATAGAAAAGTTTAATCTCTTAGGCAATAATATACCTCAATGATCCTTCTTATGATCAATATAATCAATTCATCTTCCTTTTGTATTGTTTTTATCTATTTTTGTTAATATTTTTTCATAAATTTAAATTTTTAATAGAAAGAAGTAAATTTTAGCTAGAAAGAAAAAAACTAATCTAGAAAATAATGACTTTTACTCTATAAAGTAGGGAAGCTAATCTAGAAATCAAGAAATATAACCTAATATTTTAATATCATAATAATCGACACATATACATAGTAATGACATAAAAATTATGATCAAAATTCAAACCATCAATTCTCAGCTAAGGCAACAAGTGCTCACCTACAACTCAAAAAATGAGTTGAAGGTAATAAGATTAAAATATTGATTATGCTACTTCACTAATTGTCAACCCAGATGCGTATATTTGTTAATATGTTGGCATTGTATGCACAAAACTATTTAATTTTGAGGGCTAAGGTAATAAAACTTTCATATATGAAAACCAATCTTTTGAAATGTAAATTCTTGCTCTTGTAGAAATAAAATAGCACACTTGAAATAAATTTAAATCAGACAAAATAAATATTAATATATCTTAGCATATTCCCACATTTTGTGAGTTGGATTTATATAAATAAATATGATAATGAAAGAATCCAAACATGAAATTAAAGAACAAACACTATAACTATTCTACAATTTTTTTAAAATACATACACACTGTGAAATGAAACTAAATTAATGGATGAGATTTCACTAAAATTACTTAAGAGTGGACCTTTCTTCAGTTGAAAGTTAATTCCAATCCCTTACATTGATAAATTTTCTTTACTTAAGATCACTTTTATTTTATAAACAACCTTTTAAAAATGGAAATATTGCTAAAAAAATTACAAAAATATCAAAATTATAATTACACTTAAATCTCTATTCTGGTTTTAATCTCTATGTATTCTCCCCTTTTGCATCATTTTGATTCTCTCTTAAATATAAAATGTTAGAATGTAGTTAGGTGTTTTCAATATTAGTAATTTCAACAAAAAAATAAACTAACACTAAAATAATAGATAATAAGAAACATGATAAAATGGTGCATTCATCATTAAAACTACTTAGGAGGATCTACCAAATTAAGGAAGAATAAAAATTATTGAATTAAAAATTGACTCTCCCTTTTCATTCAAATGATAAACCATATCACTTCTCAAACCATGGGAAAGATTCATTTAAATATGCCAAATAACCATTATAGTTCTAAAAGTGAATCTATAGTCATTATTTGGGTGGGTTGTAAATGCTATCGCCATTATTATGGGTGACTCATGAACACTTATAGCCATGGTTATAGGTAATATAGTCTAAGATAATAATTAGAACCCTAATGGAATAAAAAATTAGAAATTATAAGTAAAATTAGATGATTTAATAAGCAAGTAGAAAGGATGAAAATGTAAAAAAATATTAAAATAGACACACATTAGCATAATTAATAGATTTTTAGAAATTAAAATATGATATTTAGCTAACTATGTTGTAACCTTGAAAAAATAAAACTATACTATTCAACTGGAATAGAATCAATAGATACTTTATTTTGTATTATAGGGAATCGATAGGCCACTGATTGTGTACCTCTATTTTGTCAAAATTTTAAATGGGTGTTGATTGTGTACCCTAATTTTTTTTAAGTTAATAATTTTTTTGGATTGATATGAAAGATAAATTTGATTAAATTATGTGTTTGCTTCATGGATTTGATGATAAAAAAACTATTTATTTTATTTCACTCCTTAACCTAACCCTCAAATGTAACAACTAAATACTATGTGAAAGTTATTTGACTCAAGAAATTAGTTTAAAAGATGTAACTACATGCCCCACACACTTTGAATCATATTTAATATGTTTATCATGTGCATGTGATTAAAATACCAACCCAAGTAAGATAATTGGCTTCACCTCCTCTCTTAAATAATCATATAAAAATATATGCTCTTGTTATAAACTTTTATTTTACACAAGGTGATCGTCACACAAGACATGGAATTTATATGGTTGAAATGAAGGACCAATATATAGACTTCTTGATAAGTGTATAAATAAATAGAATTAATATGTGGCTCAAACTTAAGGAGGGATCATAGTTCAATAAATACTTGGTAAATGAGCAAGGATTGAATTATATATATGGATCTCTAGGATGTGAACCATATATGTCAAACACATGATAACATGATAAGTTAAATTCAATGAATGTGTAATCATGCCAAGGAAATATAGGACTCACAAAATCATGAGGGATAGAATTCGTAGCTTGTTAATTTTATCTAGGACATAATTTATAGATTGTTGATTCTAAAACCAAGAGGAAAAAGATGATCAAAATGGATATAATATTTCTTAGATAATGGGTGATTAAGATCTTGAAGTTGACAATAGCCAAATTTACATGAAACTAAGGATATATAGTTATATCAAGGTTATAGAGATTATAATGAGGGGTGAAATATGTCCAAAAATACAAAATGTGCATAGGATAACCAAACATGGAAATGCATGAAAAAACCATAATGGAAAATGGTGTTTGACTAAAATTAGGTATCTACATAATTCCCCTCTTTGATATGTATATGAATATGAATACATATTTGTGTAAAATTAAAATAATAATTTAATCATATATCTGAACTTACTTAGGTACAAAGGATTAAATGTTTTGAATCTTGTGCATGAATCCATCCACATGTGATGATAGCTCCTGGAAAATCTAGAGTGTACTTAAAAACAAATGCAAATACTCGATGTCTCAATAAATCACTTAAGGTATAATAAATGAAATAAAGTTTAAAATATGAGCATAAGAAAAAAAACCTAATGGTATGAAAACCATGACACCACATGTGGGTAACTATAATTGAAAAAAGAACTGGGCCATATGACAAGGGATTGTCCCTTCATTAAAAACAAATTAACTCTTTTGTTTTCAAGAAAGATCAACAATAATGGTTGAGAAAGGATACTATAGAACAACTACCTACTGATAGTAAATACAATGCCTCAAAGAATCAGGATATCAAATAAATTTCAAAGAAATTGTTAACGGATGAATACCCCATTAATTTAAGGGCAAAGAAATTTACTATAACAAGAATGAAAGTTATCCCATAGGTTCCTTTCACCTCATCAATAAATTTCTTAAAAGAGGATATAAATATTTAGAAAGAGGATATGATTAATATTGAAAAATAAGGAAATGAAATCTTCACACTAGTTAACATAGATGTAAATGTGATGAATCAGTTTAGTATATGTGGAGAACTATGTGAAATAACTCAAATCCAATTATTTTCAAAAAAAGTGGATCAGGGGATCCACTCTTTTTAAGCCATCTATTATCCTCATGAATTCAAATATACCACTATTAACAATAATGTTTTTCAATGTTTAGAGGGACTATAAGATAATACTATGTAAACTCTTTCCCCCTCACAACTGATCTCCCTAGAGACAATAATTTTAATTATTGAGTTAGAAGAGAAGGAGAAATTCAAAATCCATTATTACATTTTAGCCCTCCTAATTTTAAGCTGAAAGAGACATTGATAGATAGTTAAAATCCATTCAAAGGGTTTAAAAAATACACAAATACAAGTGTTAAAAATAAAAGAGGTCAAGCCTCTAATGCTTAAACAAGGAAAATCCTAATAGAAAATGAAATAGCAGAGGCTTGTCAATTAGTGCTAGATATAAAACATGTAAAAGAACCCACAATATAATCTAATAGGTAGAGAAAAAAAATATATTTATGAATATTATGTCATGGAACATGAGAATGCTAAATCATGTAAGTAAACATCAGGTTTTTATGGACCTAATAAGAAACAATTCACTTTATATTTTAGCTATTCAAGAAACTAAAATGAGTAGTAATGTGTTGGAGGAAACCAAAAATAAATTATGGAGATAATATAAGTTAGATATTTTTAGCTTAGTGGGAGATTCTAGAGGTATAGCTACATTCTAGAATGAAAATGAAGTGCAAGGTGATATTCTGATAGAAAACTATCACCATTTATGATGTAGGAACATCACTCTTAGGGAACTTTTTGTCTAAATTTTGGTTTTTTTGCATTAATTTAGGAGTGATTATTATTTTTATGGATTTAAAACTCCCCAATATTTCTTATAATTCAAATTTATAGTATAGGAGTGAATCTAGGTAGTCTAAATTTCAAAATTAGGATTTTCCTACCAAAACTAGTTATATGCAAAATTTGAATTTTTGTTTTATTTCAGGACCTATAGAGATATATGTAAGGCTTTAATAAGTTTATTAACAAGATTTAAATGTCATTTTATGCCCCTTGAATCATTAAAAAGGGTCAAAAGTGACATGTAACTAGGAAATAAACATTGGTGCCTTGTCACCTTTTCAAACTTGTATGGTAACCATTGCCAAGATTTATCCAAGTTAGTTACACTAGTTATCTTACATATAAAAGTGAAGATTTTTGAATAAGATATAATTATTTAATTTTTATTCGAATCAAGACTTATGAATAAATAAGGTCCCTATTCAAGAAAGTGTGTATGATAGACCCCTATGTTGAGCATTTTGTCTTGGTTGTAGAGTGTATCTTTCATGATTGATGATCAACAAAATTTGATAATGGTTATACATGATATTTAATATTTTTTAAATTTATTTTCAGGTTATATTTTCAAGTAATGATAATAAAATAATCTAGTGTTTAGACATATGTATACATAGACCCCTGTCTTTATGTGAGTTTCTCTATTTACAGACTGTGCTTGTTAAAATAGGTAATTAATGAGATTGGAAGACTGTATTATATGATAATAAAGATTTAATTAATATATTTTGAGGTTTTAAGACCCATATATAATAAAAAATAACCTTATTATTCATAGGCATCTTTAAAATAGACCCATTTTTTGTAGCAGGCATTACATGATTGGATTGTATGTTTGTTTTGAGCAAAAAAAAAGAACTTTGCATTAATTTTCATGTGCTTGATGTATTAAGGTAAGTCCCTTGAAAGTGGTTGAATGTTATTGAAACTTTTTTTCAATAAAATGTGTGTTAATAATCTATATATGAACACATGCCTATAGATACACCATTCTCTTACACAGTCAACAACATTTAGGACTAGAAAACCTTAGTAGAGAGTTGGAGGGCACTAAATATTTATTGAAGAATGTGAACTAGGTTAGGAAAGACCTATCAAGACTTTTACATAGCTTTAAAACTCTCTCAAACATTAAAAATGGAATTTTATAAGCTCTTGGGTTGTGATAGAGCTATAAAAGCCCTAATTTAGGGTTTTTTGCATATCTCACATTTTAACATCAAAACTCAACCAAAATTTGTAATCTAAGTATATTTAAGCTTATATAACTAATTCACATGGTTTTAGGTGTGTAAAGACTATGTAGTATGAATTTTTAAGGTTTAGGGTGTATTAGGCCTAGAAAAGGGCTAATTGAATAAGCCAAAAGTGGGAAAGTGGACCTAGACAAGGAGTTAGGCCACCAAAATTGACACACAAGTGTGTCTTGATAAGAAAAAGGACAATATACCTTTGGAAAGTCTTAATTAACTATACTTTTTCTAGGTGGAAAGTCAAAGGTAGTGTTTCAATCACAACCATGGCTAGAGGTCTATTCCTTTTTAGATTTATGAATAGGGAGGACATGATCGTTACCCTTGATGGAGGTCCCTGGCTGTTTGGACCACATTATCTAGCCTTATGCTCATGAAAACTAGGATTTGATCCTAACTCAGACCTCAACAAGATAGCACCTACTTGGGTAAGATTACCAGGATTCCCTTTGGAATTTTGGGATGAAAAAATCTTCACAGCCATTAGCAATTCTATTGGTCAATATGTCACCTCAGATCATATAACCAGAACTAAGTCCAAATGTGTGTATGCTATACTCTATGTTAATGTTGAAATAAATAAGACTCTCCCTATGTCCATTGAGCTAAACTCTAAATATGAAACTTGGACTCAGCTAATTACTTATGAGAATGCTACCACTTTCTATCAAATATGTAAGAGGAAGGGACATCTAATGATACAATACAAAGTGAAACAAAGGGGGATGAAAGAGGATTCCTAGAATGTAGAGGAGGAGCAAGTGAACAACAAGTAGGAAATAGAGAATAATGTGGAAATTCCTGACAATACAGGAAAAGGAGAGGAGGGGAAGGGAAAGGAGGCTACCCCTAGCAGTGAAGGTGAAGTTGTCCCAAAGGAAAATATAGGATTAGATGATAGTTAGAAGGATATAAAAGGAGAGGAGGAGAAAAGAAAGGAGGATATCATATTAGTGAGGGAAAATAGGTCCCAAAGGAGAATATAGTATCTGACGATAGTCACAAGGCCACATTTAACACAGTCTACACTTTAGAAAAATAGACTAATATGTTTAAGGAAGGGGCAGGAGGGGGCCTTTTGCTAAAGGAAGCTAGTAAAGATCAAACAATTTCAAGGATTGGATAGGAAGAAGTAACACCTAAAAGTCACACTCAATGAGTACCAGATCCACACTCAAATACAGACTTTTTCCATGATGTGGAAGATGGAGCCCAGGTAGGAAACTACTTGGCAATAGGGTTAGTAGGACAAGATGGTAGAAATGAACAGGAAGAATGGGTTACCCCAAAGAAAAAGATTTGGAAAGGTAAAAAATATGTAGATGTTGGTATTGAGCCCAAACAAGGGAGGCCAACCCTAAGGGAAACAAGACAAAGAGACATTGCTAGGGAGATTGCCAGTGGAAAATAGAAAACACTGGAGTCCCAACCCTCCAAACTCTCTAAATGAGAATATTATCATGGATTTGAGGGGATTTAACAGTCCCTCAAAGTATTTTGAGGTTAAAAACTGCATTTTAGATAATAAACTAGATATTCTATTACTCCAAGAAGTCAAGATGAAATAGGAGAATTTTGCGAAAATTGTTGACTATATATGGCCTAAGGTGGCTTTTTGTATTATTCCTATTGAAGGGGCTTCAGGAGGGATTGTCACTATGTGGAATAGTGCTAAAATCCAAGGATCTCTTATGGCCCATAATAAGCACTTTTTGATTACCAATTTTTCCATGAATTCCTTGAACTGGACATTGGTAAATGTTTATGCACTGAATAACAGAGCTTTGAGACAAAAATTATGGATAGATTTGAGTAGCTATAGGAATAATCCTTGGAATTATAAATGAATGTTAGCTGGATATTTTAACACAGCTTTATACCCTTCTAAAAAATAGGGTGGAATTATTGATTACTCGGACAACATGTTCAACTTTGCTGAATTCATTAATGATTGGGGATTATTAGACATAGAGCTGCAGAACCAAAATTTTACTTGGACCAATAGAAGAAGAGGAGATCATATGATTCAAGTTAAATTAGATAGATTTTTGATATCAAGCAACTAGAATGATTATCAGAATATCCAGGCGCAGGCTTTACCTAGAACCATGTTCGACCACTGCCTGATTATCCTCAATTGGAGAGATCAGGGACATCATGGACATCCTCCATTCCATTTTGAAGCTATGTGGATTAAACACAAAGGTTTTAGACAAATGGTGGATCAATGGTGGAATATTCCCATTCAAGGTACTCGCATGTTTAGAATAGTCAAGAAACTCCAGCACATTAAACAAGAAATTTATGGCTAGAATAGATATAGTTTTGGGCAGGTTTTCCAAGAGAAGAAAAATATAATGGGAAAAATCAAGGCTATTTAACAACTGAATGATCAAGGGGATGACTCTAAGGACACCTTAGAAGAAGAGAATAGTTTGTCTTCAGAATGGAAGAATCTGATGGAAAGGGAAGAGGTTTTCTAGAAACAAAAATCCCATGTTCAATGGCTTAAAGAGGGTGATAGGAACACTATTTTTTTCATCTCTCAGTTATGAAGCATAGAAAAGCCAACTCAATAACTAAGATTTTCCTAGATAATGGAGACATTATTACTGAGGATAACAAAATAAGGGAGCAAGCCAAGGTGTTCTTTCAAAATATGTTTATGAAAGAAAATAATAATGATAGAATTGATAGATCTATGAGTCAATTCATTGATAAAATCCCCTATTTGATAATAGAAGAAGACAATCTAGAAATGTTAAAGCCTATATCCAATGAAGAAGTACATGTTTCATTCTCCATGGGCACTTTTAAAGACTTGGGTCCTAATGGCTTTCCTCCTATATTCTTTTAGGAATATTGGGAGATTGTTGGAGCAAACCTCATGGCTGTAGTTCATGATTTTTTTAGATCTAGAAAACTTGTGATACAAGTCAATAATACCTTCATTGTACTTGTTCCTAAAAAATATCAACCTTTACACCTTGCTGATTTCAGACCCATTAGCTTATGCAACACTGTGTATAAGATATGTATTAAACTACTGGTTTTGAGAATTCAACCCTTGCTTGACAAAATTATTTCTCCTACTCAAAAAGGTTTCATCCTAGGTAGATAGATTCTTGATGCTGTGATCACCACACATGAAAATATCTACTCTATGGATAAGAGCAAAATCCCTGGGATGGCCCTCAAGCTTGATATATCCAAAGCTTATGATAGAGTCTCATGGACTTTTCTATTCCAAGTGATTAGAAAATTTGGGTTTAATGATAAATTATCTTGCTTATTATGGAATGCGGTCTCTTCTCCTAAATTCTCAGTGCTAGTTAATGGTGTTCCTAGAGGGTTTTTCTCCTCCTCGAGAGGAATTCATTAGGGAGACCCTCTCTCCCCATACCTATTCATCATTATGGTTGAGGCATTGGGAAGATACATACAAGCTGATATAGCTTCAAAAAAGCTAGTAGGCATCAAACCTACCTCTTCCCTTCATCCTATGGTTATACAGTAGTTTGTGGATGATACCATCTTATTTGGCATCTCATCGGTGATCAAATCTAGAAGATAGAAGAATATAATTAATGATTATGCTAGAGACTTAGGATAAAGAATAAATTTCTAGAAAAGCAATGTGTACTTCTTCAACACTCCCAATGAACTTAGACATATAATCATTGATATCTTAGATTGTGTTAAGGATGGCCTACCAGCTACCTACCTAGGTCTCCCACTCTCGGTCAAAGAGGTATCTTTAGGTTTTTAGAATGGTATTGTGGAATGTACATAGAGGAAACTTCTTGGGTGGAAGGGGAAACTACTCAGTAGTGCAGGTAAGTTGCAACTTCTTCAGGCATCCTTGCAAGGTATTCCTACTTCATGTCAGTTTTTAAAATTACTATGTATTTTGCTAAAAAGATGGAATAGATCCAAAGGAAATTTTTATGGATGGGAGTGGAAGACAAACAGAGAATGTCTTTAGTCAAATGGGAAAAAGTGTGTCTCCCAAAATCTCATGGTGGACTTAATATAAGATCCATCAAGAAAATGAATAAAGCCCTCCTCTCAAAATTTAGTTGGAATCTGATTCACAACAATAGGGAGTGGGAGGAAATAATGTATGCCAAATACATGCATAGTCTTGATGATTCCAACTTTATTCAACAAGCAAGATTACCCCAGGGGTCTGTGATATGGAATAAAATGCTAAAAAGTAGATGTCTTCTCAAACAGGGAATTAGGTGGAAGCTTGGAAATGGCTAGCAGATTAAATTCTAGGAGGATAATTGGTTAAGGGACAAGCCTCTCATCTCCCAAGGAAATGATGGAGAAATTATAGACTTGACTACTCAGTTCTTTGGTGATAGGGTTAGTGATCACATGGAAAGTAATAATGGGATAAGGAGCTGGATTTTTTTTTTGGATTGTTGTGTGCATAGGCTTGAGCTTATCCCAAGAATTCAGGAGATCCAACAATGTGTTCAGGAGATTAGAATCCTACTCTTCCCTTCGGAGGATGAATAATACTGGTGGTCAGATAAGAATGGATCATTCTCTATCAAATCTGCCTATCATTTGCTTACACTTGAAGCTCAGAATAAGGAGGTATGGAAAAAGGTTTGGAATCATAAACTCATTCCAAAGATTAACTTGTTTTTGTGGGATACTTCCCATAACAAAATCTTTACTCAAGACAACCTTCAAAAGAGGGGGTTTACTTTGGTCAACAGATGTTTTTTGTGTGGTTCTAGAGAGGAATTGGTTTCACACCTATTCATACACTGTGAGTTCACCCAAGATTTATGGGGCACAATACTTAACAACTTTGGCATTGAATGGGTTTGCAATTTTGACCTTAAAGAAGTAATTCTTAGTTAGAACTCAAACTTCACACATCCATGGATTAAGGAATTATGGAAGCAAGCTTTGCCATGCTTGAGCTGGACTTTGTGGAAAGAGAAAAATCACAAAATTTTTAGGGACACTACTAGAAATGATGCTCAGGTGTTTAACTCCTTTGTTAGGACCATCTTGGAAAGTGTTACAACAACTCATATTAGTGTTGCGGAGAAACCCCTATTTGAATTTGAAATTCAAATTGCTACCAAATGGAAGTTTTAAACCTTATCCTTGGGCATGATAATTCCAAAATTCTTCAGAGACTTCATACTAAATGGATACCACCTAAACCCAATTGGATGAAACTCAATTTTGATGGGGCATCCAAGTTGAGTGGTAAAGCAAGTGGAGGAGGAATAATATGAAATGAAAAATGAGGGATGTTTGTTGTCTATGCTAGTGGCATGGGTTGCTAGAGTAATAACTATGCTGAAGCTATGGCCTTACTTTGGGGATTAAAGTTAGGTATATCCCTAGGAATTAGAAATTTGAATATTTAGGGAGATTCTAAGTTGGTCATAGATGCCATTAATAAATCATCTAACATTGGTATCCATCTAAAATACATCATTATGGACATCCAATTTCTTTTACAAAAGTTTTTCACAGTTGAGATTACCCACAGCTACAGAGAAGGTAACAGGGTCGTTAATGCTTGTGCCAACCTTGGTCAGCAATTCTCAAGATGGAAGGTATGGTGACAAGGGGATCATATACCCCCAAAAATTAGAGAGATCATTTATAAGGAGATGACAGAGCATGAATGATGCATATTGATGATGAAGATAGCTTTCGAAGGTGATCCATGTGGAGAAGGCCATTGCGGATCATGGAAAATGATAACCTTAGTACTTCCTTGATTGTTATGATTAATTCCTTGTATCATGAGGTAGAGATGTGAGAGTAACATCATGAAAACTAAGGGGGAATTATTTTCAAGCATGAAAGTAGACCTCACCACAGTGGGCCATTTTGTAAAATGAGCCTTCACATCTACATTCAGTGCAAACAGAACTGAGGGCTTGTTACTTGTTCAAAGCTCAAGGTGGTAATTGGGGTATGAAGATCCAAAAATTCAAGAAATTTTGGAGGACACTGGTGGGAAATAGGCTTCTCAAGTTTTTGAGGTCACTGAAGAGCAGGGTGTTGATTCTAGGGGAAGTGCTAATATTAAGGAGAAGAT
The DNA here is from genome assembly GCA_037957365.1 of Torreya grandis. Taxonomy (NCBI): domain Eukaryota; kingdom Viridiplantae; phylum Streptophyta; class Pinopsida; order Cupressales; family Taxaceae; genus Torreya; species Torreya grandis. Next base: position 347,815 of record JARHVA010003548.1, on the reverse strand, counting down.
GCATGTCGAAGAAGCAGGTGAGGGTTTGGAGAATGAGAATGATTGGAAAATAGATATTGGGGCCTTGAAGGTCCACACTCAAAAGCTGGAAAAGGTCTTTGCCAAAGGCCTTCGAAATAATATTTTGCTAAATATGACTATGTTGGAAGTGGTGGGTAATCCAGGGAATGCTGACAATGCATACAATGAGAATCTTAAGGATGTTGTTAATTTTATAGTTATGTAGTTGCATTCTTTCTAACTATGGTCTTTCCAGTGTTTTGTTTTGCTTCTGACTTTGTTTCTCAGCTATGCCATTGGTTCGGTGTTGGCATCTTTTGTTTGCCAACCTTCCTGTCTTTTTTGACTGTATAGGGTTTGGCCCCTGGTTTGCCACCTTAATTAATCAAAAAATATACTTTTTATAGACTAAAAATATAATAGGGGTAAAGGGATACTAGAAAAGGTCAAAATATCTAGGGTGTTTGGAAAAGAATTCATAGTTAAAACTTGTAGTGAAGAACCTGTACATCATTTTGGTATCAGATCCAACATTAGATACCTAAGAACAAGTGGGAGAGAGAATATCCTTTGGAGAAGAGCACAATTACTTGTTTGATAGATTTTTAGAACAAGGATCAAGATGCCACCCAAGAGAAATAGAGGAGGTGTTGTAAGGAACCAATGGAATCAAGATGTTGTGTTGGCAGAGCTAAGAGACCTTAGAGTTAGATTGGATGCTAGGTTTATTGTTGTAGAACAAAATCAAATAAAAGAAGTCCTAACAAGGGACTTCAGTGACAAGGAAAATGAACCACAAGACCATGAGGAAGTAGAAGGAAAATAAATAGTGGAAGGACTTGAATAATAGGGTATATAGAGACTCATGAAGGTGATCACAGGTGAAGGATCCAAACCAAAGGTGTAATCTTCCACCTATACAAGTGGTCTTGATGGATAAAAAATCATGGATTGGGTGAATGAGTTAGACAAGTATTTTGAGTATGAAGAGGTACATGATGAGAAGGTCAAGTTTGAAAGAACCAAACTAAAGGGGCATGCTTCATTATTGTGGGATTTCACATAAGATGAGATAAGAAAGAATGGGAATAATTAGATAAATTCTTGGGACAAAAGGTTATCAAACTCAAAGGTAAATTCTTGCCAGGTGACTATGAGACAAACTTATTTAGACAATTACAAAATTTGAATAAAAAAGAAATGACTATGAAGGCATGTATATAAAATTTATATAAGTTAACCATGTTGAGTAAGATAAAGAGAAGATTTTCAAGATATTTGAATGGGCTAAGGTAAAACCTAATAGATAAACTAGTACTTGTTTTCCCTAGAATACTAGAGGAGTGTTACCAATTTACACTCAAGGATGAAGACAAGATGTATAGGAAACATAATCAATAGAATAGAGGAAGGGGAAGAAATAGGTAGAGGACAACAATGGGAGGAAATTTCTCACAAAGAAGTCATCAAGATGAGTCAATAAATTGACAAGAGTAGTCCTCTAGTTCCATAAGTGGATTTAAAGGCAGGAGACCTTTTAACATAGGTGGTTATTCATTAAGAGGTAGAGGATCAAGTGGATTTATAGGAAATCATTTCAAGTGAATTAAGTTTTTTAGCCATAAGTCATGGGAGTTCCCAAAGGACCAGCCAATAAGAATCCTAAGAAATAAAGGGATAAATCAAATTGCACAAGGAGGTGAAGAAGAGAGTGTTTTATCTCCATCACACATGGAAGAACTTAAAGTATGATAATAATTGCTCATGAGTAGGGTGATAATCAAGCCACCCAAGGAGAAGGAGCCACCATAAAGGAAGACTCTCTTCAGGACATCTTTCAAATGCCAAGGTAAGTGTTTCAAAATATTCACTAATTCAAAAAGGACAGATAACCTTATTTAAATATGAATGGTTAATAAGATTGGGTTGAATAAATTACCTCACCCTACTCTATACAAGGTCTCATGGTTAAATAAGGGACAAAAAGTCTTAGTGAGTGAAAAAAGTTAGATAGAGTCCAAATAAGAAGCTATAAAGATAAGGTTATTTATGATTTCATCCCAATGGATGTGTGACATGTGCTTCTTGGGAGGCCTTGGAAATATGATAGGTAAACCACTCATGATGGAATAAGGACCATCTAAACTTTGATGAAGGATGGAATTAGTCACACTTTTCTTCCCTTGAAGGATGAGGAGAGTGATCAACAAGTTGGCTCACATGTGATGTGAGTAGGTGGTAAGGAGTTTTTGAATGTTATGCATGAATAAGAGATAGGATTTAATTTTATAATCAAGCTTAAGACTATTAATTTAGACACTAAGATAAAATATTTTCCCCAAGAGATCTAAGAAATTTTGGAAAAGTATGTAGACTAGTTGTTGATGAGTTGCCCTTAGCACCTATGAGGAGTATAACATATCATATAGACTTTGTACTTGGAAAAAGTATACCAAAAAAGGTAGATTACAAGATGACCCCATAAGATAATTCTAAGATCAAAAGACAAGTGTAGGAGTTGCTTTAAAAAGGGATGATCAAAGAAAGCTTGAGTCCTTGTGTAGTGCCCATAGTGTTGGTTCCAAAGAAGGAAAGTGAGTGAAGAATGTGTACTGATTCTAAGGCCATAAACAATATCACCATAATATATGGATTTCCACTTCCTAATATGAAGGATTTGGTGTATTACTTGAGTGGATCAAGATAATTTTATAATATTAACCTCAAGAGTGGATATTCCAAGATAAGAATCAGGTAAGGTGATGAGTGGAAGACTAATTTCAAGATAAATGAAGGTTTGTATGAAAGGCTGGTCATGACATTTGGTTTGACCAATACACCTATCACTTTTATGAGATTAATTAATTAGGTACTAAAATATTTCATAGGCAAGTTTTTAGTAGTATACTTGAATGACATATTAATTTACATCCAAAGAAAGAAGAAACACCTTCATCATTTAGAGTTGGTTATGAGGAGGCTAAAAGAAGAGAGGTTATTGATCAACCTCAAGAAGTGTGATTTCATGAAATTAGAGATAATGTACCTTATATTTGTCATAATGTAAGGCATGCTAAAAATGGACAACAATAAGGTAAAAATAATCATGGAGTGGCCAACACGTAGGACAGTAAGAGAGGTAAGAAATTTTAATGGTCTTGTAAGTTTCTATAGGAAATTCATAAGGAATTTTAGTGGAATATGTGCTCTCATAATTGACACCATCAAGGGAGATAATAAAAAATTTGTTTGTAATGAGAACGTAGATAAGATTTTATAATACTTGAAGCAAAGAATCATAGAGCAACCCATACTAGCATTACCAGACTTCAACAAGGTGTTCTGAATAAAATGTGATGTAAGTGGTGTAGCCATAGGGGATGTCCTAAGCTAAGAGGGCAGACCTATAACTAATTTTAGTTAGAAGTTGAATGATGCCAAGAAGAAGTACTCATCATATGACTTGGAGTTTTATGCAATGGTGCAATAATTGAAGAAATGGAGAAATTATCTCATGCCAAAGGAGTTCATAGTATACATAGATAATAATGTAATTAATTTTATCTCTTATTATCCAAATTTGAACCAAATACATGTGAAATGGGTAGAGTAAATGAAAATTTTCACCTTCACCATCAAGAATAAATAACGATAAACTAACAAGGTTGTAGATGAATTGAGCAAAAGATTCTTATTGGTGTATGATATTTAGTTATAGTGTTAGGATTGAGGCACTCAAAGATTTGTATGAGAATGATGAAGACTTTATGGGAGCACACCATGCGTACAAGCACCCAAGTACACTAAAATAGGAGCCATGGTTGCATTTTGTACTTCAAGATGGATTTTTATTTAAACGAGTATAGTTTTGCATGCCAAAAATATTTATAAGAGGAAATATGATCCAAGAGAAGCACAATGGAAGAATTGCAAGCCATTTTGGGCTTGACAAGACATTAGAGTTGCTCATTAATCACTACTATTAGCTTAAATTGAAAAAATAAGTATGAAATTATGTGTAAAGATACAATATTTGTCAATTGGAAAAAGGTAAGAGCACTAATGCATATTTGTATCAGTCCCTACTAATCCCAAATAGGCCTTGGGAATCCATAAGTATGGACTTTGTGATGGGATTGCCTAGAAAACAAAGGGGTTTTCATTTAATTTTTGTATTTGTTGATAGATTATCTAAAATGTCACACTTTATACCATGTATAAATACTAAGTATGCCACACATGTGGCCAATTTGTTTTTCAAAGAGGTAGTGAGACTTCATGGACTGCTCATGAGCATTTTTTCTGATAGAGACACCACGTTTCTTATTCAGTTCTAGAGGACATTATGGAAGAATATAGGCACAAATATGAGTTTCAGTTTAGCTTACCATCATTATATATATGGATAAATTGAGGTGCTTAACAAAAGTTTAGGAAACTTCTTTAGGGGTTTTCCAAGGACCATCCCAAGTAGTGGGATCTTGTGTTGCCTCAAGTAGAGTTTACTTATAATTATTATACCAACATGAGCATTGGTTTGATCCCATTCTAGGTAATATATGTCATGAAACCTAGAGGTGTATTTGAAGTTATAAATATCAACCATATGGAAAAGATAAATGATGAGGGTAAAGAGTTTACAATGGTAATGAAAGAGGTACATGAACAGGTAAGGAAGCACTTGGAGTCTAGTGTTGACAAGTACAAGAAACAAGAAAATTTGAGTAGAATAAAATTGAATTTATAGGTTTCAAACTTAGTATTATCTCATCTCAAGAAGGAAAGGTACCCAAGGGGTGAATACAACAAGCTAAAGATGAAAAAGATAGGTCTTTGCAAGATTCTTAAAAAGTTTACAAATAATGCATATGAATTTGAGTTGCTTTGTGGGGTAGTAATTTCACCTATATTAAATTTTTTAGACTTTTAACCTTATAAATAATGAGATTAAATAGGTAACATAGTAGATAATGCATCTATAGCAGGCCCAGATTGGGCAACACAGTTGCCTAAGGCCAAGATAGAAGAGATGAAGTGTATATTAGATAAGTAGGTGATCAAAAGGACTAGAGACAAGTAGTACTTTAAGTACCTAGTCAAATGTAAGAATAATTTAGTATAATATTAAATTTTTATGAATTATAATGACATAAATAAGTGAGGGAGTACTCTGGAAGCACTCATGGACAACAGTCTATGTGTTCTTTGTTCCTTTCCCTGGCAGTATGATGTATGAGTATCACTCTTAGGGAACCTTTTTATCTAAATTTTGGTTTTTTTTGCATTAATTTAGGATTTATGATTCATTTTATGGATTTAAAAGGCCTGAATCATGATTATAATTCAAATTATTAGTCTAGGAATGCATCTAGGTAGTATAAATTTCAAATTTAGGATTTTTCTGCCAAAACTAGTTGTATGCAAAATTTAAATTTTTGATTTATTTCAAGACCTATAGGGGTACCTAGAAGGCTTAAATAAGTTTATGAACAAGTTTTAAATGTAATTATATATCCATTTAACCATTTAAAATGGTCAAAAGTGTCATGTAACTAGGAAATCAACACTAGTGCCTTATCACCTTTTTAAACTTGTATGGTAACCACTACCAAGATTTATACAAGTTAGTTACACTAGTTATATTCCATATAAAAGGGATGATTTTTTAATATGAGTGTTTTATTTCATTTTTTTAAAATCAAGACTTAAAAATAATATAATAAAGAAGTCCCATGTTCAAGAAAGTGTGTGTGATAGACCCCTATCTTAAGCATTTTGTCTTGGTTGCAGACTATATCTTTCATGATTGATGATCAATGGCATTTGATAATGGTTATATAAAATATATAAGTATTTTTGAATATATTTTTAAGTTATATTTTTAAGTAATGATAATAAAATCATCTGGTGTTTAGACATATGTATACATAGACCCTTGTCTTTGTGTGAGTTTCTCTATTTACAGTCTTTGCTTGTTAAAATTAGCAATTAATGAGGTTGGAAGACTATATCAGATGCTCCTAAAGTTTAAATGAATATTTTTTTATGTTTTAAGACCCATACATAATAAATAAACCCTCTTATGCATATGCATCTTTAAAATAGACTCAATTTCTATCACAGACATTGAAGGATTAGACCGTGCGTTTGTTTTGAGGGAAAAAATAAACTTTGCATTGATTTACAAGTGATTGATGCATTGAGGTAAGTAAATTTAAAGTTTTTTAAGTTTATTTAATTTTTTTTGAATTAAAATATGCATTTATCATCTATATAGGAACATAGACCTATAGATACACCATTGTCTTACACAGTCAACAACATTTGGGACTAGAAAACCTTAGCAAAGAGTTGGAGGGCACTAACTATTGATTAGAGAACATGAAAAAAGTTAGGAAAGATATATAAAGCATTTTAAAAATATTTTTAACTCTATAAAATGTCCACACTATAATTTTATATGCTTTTGGGTTGTGAAAAAGCTACAAAAGCCCTAATTTAGGGTTTCTTACATATCTTGTATTCTAGTCATCAAAAATCAACCAAATTTTGTAATCCTAGTATATTTGAGGTTATATAACTTATTAAAATGTTTTAAGGTGTGTATGGATTGTGTGTTATGAATTTTTAAGGTTTAGGGTGCATTAGGCCTAGAAAAGGGATAATTAAATAGGCCAAAAGTGGGAAAGTGGACCTAGACAAGGAGTTAGGCCACTAAAATTGACACATAGGTGTGTATTGATAAGGAAAATGAGAAGAAACATTTATAAGCTCTTAATTAATTTTAATTTTTCTATACTATAAAGATATTAGGGGTAAATAGCTACTAGAAAGGGTTAAAGATCCTAGGGTGTTTGGAAAAGAATTCACAGTTGAAACTTGTAGTGAGGAACCTATGCATCCATTTAGAAATTATATTCTACTACCAAGAACCAAGATATTTTTTGGATACTCTCAAAGATATTTTCACCAAATTCTACATGTGCATGTAAAATACTTTGGAGCAACCTTGTCCTTTTTACAAAAACTTGTCCCAATCTTAATTGGATGCTTTTAGGGGACTTTAATACCCATAGATGAATATCAAAAAAAAGGATTTCAAATCAACAAAAACATGGATGATCTTGATAAATTCATCATGGTTAATGGACTAAATGATGTAGAGCTTAGATACTCCCAATTCACTTGGTGAAATAGAAGGATTACAAAAAGTCTTATTCAAACTCATATTTATAGAGTTCTCATCTCTTCAAATTAGATGCTCTTCCAAGAATTTTGTTTATCCTTACTTCTAGGGATTGGATCTAATCAAAATCCTTTGGTATTTAATATTATATAAATATTTAAAAATTAGAATTCTCCCTTTATATTCAAACATATGTGATTCTCCCATTTGAAATTGTCTATAAAAATTATAGAATGGTGTCAATTTGATTCATTTGGTTCTGATATGTTTAGGCTTGTTTAAAAATTGAAGAATGTCAAAATATGTATTTGGGTATGGAATGGGGAGACTTTTGTAAATATTTTACACCAAAAATAACAAATAATATTAGAGCTATGGCTCCTTAATCAACATTTAGCTCTATAGGATTGACCAAGTAGTCTCTCCACAAGGAAAATATTATTTTGGCTGACTACCACATGTTTCTGGCCCAGGAGGAGTCTTTTTGAAGGCAAAAATCTTATGATATATGGATAAAATAAGGTGACTAGAATACTAGGTTTTTTAACATGTCTACCCTCAAGCACATGAGCCATAATATGATTTATAAAATAATAAAGAATATGGTGCTTAGTACATTAACCCTCTCATCATCAAACAAGAAGTAGTCACTTTTTTTAAAACATATTTGCTACTAATTAATAGATAAATAAGATTATGTTAGATGAATTTCTACAACACATTCCCTCAATCATCACTTAGAATGACAAAAATTCCATGTTATAAAGTGTTATGGAGAAAGAGATAGAGCCTATGGTTTTATTATTATATAAGGACAAAACATCAGGTCTAGATGGTTTCCCCATGGATTTCTTTTAAAACTTTTTAGAAATCATAAAGAAATATGTTTGGGTAGAAGCTAATGAATTTTTCTTTTTCGGTAAGATTCTTAGATAATTAAAAAATAATTTTACAACCTTTATTCCCAAGAAAAATGGAGCTTTAAACTGTAAGGATTTCTACCCTATTAACATGTGCAACTTTGCATAAAAGATCTTCACCAAGATTCTAGATTTAAGATTATAGCCTTTGATAAAAAAAATAATTTATATTAATCAAGGGGATTATGTCTCTGGGAGACAAATTTAATATGGATTAATGGTTATTCATGAAATAGTTCATTCTATGGAACACAACAAGAAGTCGGGTATGATCTTCAACATTGATATGGAAAAGGCTTATGATAGGGTGGATTGGATTTTCTTGGATATAACTTTAAATTTTTTTGGATTTCATAAACATGTTATATTTATGAGACATATCTATATTTCCACTTCCATGTTCTCCATTATTATCAATGGTTTTATAAATGGTTATTTTGGGAGTCCTCAAGGCATTAAACAAGGAGATTCCTTATCTCCATACTTGTTCATCCTTATGGCATAATCTCTTAGAAATATTTTACTGGTTTATCTTAAGTAGGGTTCCTTAAAAGGATGCAATCCAAATAAATATTCCCAATGAACCCTTAATCAACAATTTGTTGACAACATGATCATTTTATGGATTACCTCAATAAGGGAAGCCAAAAAATTGAAAATAATTTTGAATATGTATGCTATTATTTCTAAACAAATTGTAAAATTAGCTAAAAGTTCTTTTTTTTATTATTAACACTCCTGGCCCAAGAAAGAATAAGATAGCTAATATTTTAGTCTTCCAAATCAAAATTCTCCCTATGAATTATTTGGTTGTGCCTTTGTTTAAGGAAATGATGGAAAATGATTTATAGAATACTCTCATTGAGTGTTTTCTTAGTAAACAATCAAGATGGAAAAGTGTCATTCTATCTCAGATTGGGAAACTGATGCAACTCAAAAGTGTGTTTCAAAGTATTCTAGTCTATCTCTTTCCTATATTCAAATTTCCCAAGACTATCCAAGAAAAAATCAATATTACATAGAAACGCTTATTATGGATGGGGGCAGAAGATAAGTTTAAATTCCCTTTAGTGGCTTGGGATAAGGCATGTCTTCCTAAATAGTTTTAAGGACTAGGTATTATAATACTCTATAATATGAATAAGGATCTTGTTATGAAACAATGTTGGAGATTTATAAAATCACCAAACCAATGGTCAAATATTTTTTGTGCTAAATACATGGAATAGATGGCCTAACTCATTTTTGTCTGATGAAAATTTCATCAGTGAATCCCACATCTAAAATTTATTTTCTAAAAATAGAATTAACATAATCAAATGTTATAAATTAAAGGTAGGAAATGGACTCAATATCATATTCTAAAATTATCTTTGGCTTTGACTACCCTTTGGATAATCTAGAACCATGGAACTAAATAGGTCTTCTTATAAGACATCAATATAGTGTAAGGGTGGATGATTACATTCCCATTATTAATGGTATAAAGAGCTATAAAATTATTACTTTTAAAAATGTTAATGATTAAATAGCTTCCTTGGTTACATACCTCAATGTTCTTCTTAAAGGCATTCATATAACTAATATTCAATGGGAATATGAATTAGTTTGGAATGATTTAGTGGATGGTAATTACCATATAAAATTAGGTTACTTGAAATTCCTTTCTTAGGATGTGGACAAAAGTCCTCTAGCCAAAACATGGGACAAAAATCTCATGCCCAAAACTTAACATTTTTTTATGGCTTTACTTGCAAAAAAATTACTTACAATGGAAAATCTAAGTAAATGATGCCTATAGGTGGTTAACAAATGTTTTCTATGTGAAAATGACTTTGAATCCACTTTGCACATTTTTTTTAATGCAATTTTACTTTCAAAATCTAGTGTTTATTATTTCCAAAATTTCATATTAAGTGGGTTAATCCTTATTCCATTTTAATCCCTAGTTTTCTTGGAGGATACCCTTTATGAACTAGGAATTTAAAGCCCTTTGGTATTTAACCTTTCCCCATCTCCTATCAGGAATGTGGAAGGAACATAACAATAGAATATTTAGAAATATTAAAAGGCCTTTTCATAGAGTGGCAAGCAATATCATATCCTTGATATTAGAGAATTTCAAGAGCATTAGATGGGGGAATAAATAGTCATTTAATTCATCTGAAGAACCTATTAAAAAGGAATGGAAACTCCCATTGGAAAAAAATCCCTTGTTTAACCCTAAAATAACCTTGAGAAATAATATAAAATGGAATTTTCCCTCTCTAGGTTGGGATCAAATTAAATTTTGATGGATTCTCCAAAGGAAATCTAGGGCTATCAAGTGGAGGAGGCATGATCCATGACGACCAAGGAGGTTTTGGTTCTACATTTGAAGGGAGTATGGCATTACATTAAAATTATTTTTATAAGACCTATCATCCCATTGGGATGTTCAATTGGAAATGGATCTTGGTTTTCAAAATGTCATAGTGGAGGGAGATTCCTTAAATATTATCAATTTCATAAATAAAAATATATTTGTGAGTTGGACCATTTCTAAAATCATTGATGAAATTTCCTAGCTAAGCTACATATTTCAAAAAAAATTCTTTCAACATACATATCATGAAGGAAATATGATTGTAGAATCCTTTGCCAATAGAGAAGTAATGGAAACTCAATTAAATATTTATAACATGATAGAAGATTTACCAAATCACATTAATGATTACATCAATAAAGAAAAATCTAGAACTAAGCCTTTTAATTCATATGGAAATATAATGGGGTTATTTAAGTCTCATTTAATTGGATATGATGACAAGTATAATGACTTGGTGTGCTATCATTATTATATTGTTAGAACATGTAAGATGAAATTCAAATCAAATTATAATTATTTTATCATATACTAGTGACGAAGTGTGAAGGCTTATAATTTCATCCTCTATTTAGGCACATCTTACAAAAATAATACCAAGATGTGACGAGGGATTAATAGGATAAAGCCCATGTCTATAGACAATATCATAAATAAGCCATAGCTATGGTATTTTATTTCTACTAGAGGCATTAGTACATTGATTGAATCTATGGTGTAGATAAGCATCTCTCTATTTAGTTTGCTAACATCTATAATAATAGATTAGTTTATATAAATAATGTTTCGATTGAGATCAATGAGAGGCTCATTTCATAGATCATTGGTCTCAAGATTGAAGACACAAAATTCACCAAGATTTGAAAGAATTTCAAGAAAGAGAAGGAAAAGTTTCTCATTGGGGAGAACTGACTCATCAAATTTCAAGGGGTTTTCAAGAGAGACATCTTTCTAGTTCCTTAAAATGACATGGTAGAGCAATTAATGAAGTATATTACACTTCATGGACATTTTAAGGTAGTTCATTACTCTCACTTTCCTTTTTTAAAATAACATCACCATAATATTCCTATTAGTCTTCTATTTTATAACTTTCATTTTCTATAAAATTTTGTTCTAGAGATCTAAAAGGGTAAGAGAGGGGAGCCCCTAACCCAAGAATATATTTTCCTTATTATCAAGTTTTTTTATGCCCTAAATATTTTCATGTCTCATCCCACTACTTTCAATACCCCTGATCAACCTACTCCTAGTAATAATTTAGATAGGACCCTAAGAAGTAAGCTCAAAATTAAAAAGGATGATGTTGATGAGAAACATGTTAGGAGATCTATTGGTAATAGGGAGAGAAAATATTTTAAGAATAAGGAGAATAGTGAGAGTAACATCAATCATAAAGATAAGGACAAAATGGATGATTTAGACGTTGATGTTGATCATCAGATGGATATTCTAGAGCATAATAACAAGGATAGAGCTATGGAACATAACACAAGGGACATTACAAGGGGTATGAAAACCTCGAACAACAATCCTTGATATAATTTACAATCCCTCATGAATTATTTAAAAAACCAAGAGAAATTAGAAAAAAATGGCAATGAGGTAGACTTGCACAAAGATTTCCTTCATTGGTTTATGAAGGATCATTCTCATCTTAAAAAAGAGGTTAAAAAATCAATATTAATGATGGGATTTATTTTACCAAGGAAAATAAAATGGAAATGACATCAAAAATTGAGACACTAACTAAAAGAGTTAACATGGTTGAAAAAGAGAAATAGGAACTTAATAATAATATCAATCTTCTTGTAAAATACAATAGGTTAACCATCAACAATGCAATGTATAGTATGGAATGAATTTCAATGTTATTCAACTCCAAACATATTAAAAATGATGAGGATAGACCCAAAAATAAGTTTAAAGGCATAAATATTAAGGATGATGACCAGAACCTAGGATACTCATGGGAAATGAAGTTTAAGAACCTCACTAAAGGATGGACCAAGGATTATGAGGATTGGAAAACCTATCATTAACATTGTTTAGTTACTATTCTGGATCTATTTTTCACTTGTGTATGGGCTATATTTTGTTCCTTTTTGTTCAATATTTTGTTTATAAGGTTTATGGCCTTACCTAAACTTATTTTTTTATGGGTAGGGCCCCTTCAAAACCCACTTTTACCTTAAATAAAAACTATAAATGAAAATAAAAATTTATCAAGTACTAGAACTTTCAAAATATGTTTTCACAAGTCAACTCTCCTTCTTGATCAAGGAAGCATATATTTGGTGCTCCTTGATATTTTTTTCGCTTTATTTTTCTCCATATTGAAAAAATGGATGTAAAATGTTTGGATATATGCCCGCCTTTTTAGGTGAGGGATTTTAAACATGTTATTGCAATTACTCATCTAAAAATAAAGAGTATATTCACCATATGTTAACATGTAATAAATTCAAAATTGGTATACTATTTTTTAAAATCATTATAAACACATGTATGTAACCATCATAAAGTATCATAGTTTAAATATCAATATAAATATGAAACCTTGTGTGAAGATGAGAAAGTGAGAAAATAAATATACACAAATATAGTAATGTGACGATGAATTTTTTATTCCCCAATGTATAAAGATACACCAAGGGGGGATAGATATATAAATTAATTTTAAAAAACAAATAGTAGAATTATGACCCAATAGATGCATGGTAAGTACTATGGAAACATAGGAAACAAGCATAGTATAACACAAGTACTAGCATGCATAATATGGATCATGGCACCAAAAATAGTATATCACGTAGTATAGGAAATTCAATCAACATATGCATATATATAATAGGTTTAACCACACATAGAATCATGTAAATATGTATGACCCATAATAAATTAATAATAAAACATGACATGATGACTAGATGATTTTTTATGGACATGACTAGATAATATAAGATAATAAATATTCACAAGTACACACATGTAGGAAACCATGCAATAATAGGTATGTAGGAGAACATGCAATGTATAAATTTAATAGTCATATGTAACCATGAAATTCATATAATCACATAACACACAATATATAGGTAATAAAATATATGCCTAGTCAATATAAGTAGCTTTATGTAGTAATATTAAATTAGGAAGGAGATCATCTTATAAATTCATCTAATATAATGCATATTATCAATGTGATGATTCCCTTATAAGTAGGCATAAATGTAGTCACATATATTATATTAGTCCATGATAATATTTATCTTGTATGACATGCATCTCACCCACTAAAATAATATCATGAGAAGAATATATGTAACATGTATATTTAAACCTCTATCATAGGTTTATAATAATGATGTGTATCCATCTAAAAATATAAAGTTTTTATTTTTTATTTTTATTTTTTTGTTTTATTTTTTTTACAATTTTTTATTTTATAAAATAAGGAGATTACACAAAGAAGAGGCTAAAGGTAAGAAACTATAAGAATTAAGGATACCTCAATCATGAAGAAAAGAAGCCATGGGGTGAAATTAAAAGAAGCCAAGGAAGGAAATCAATAAAAATAAGGGAAAAGAAAACTATATGAAAAAGGAATAGGAGGATTTCAAATGGCCTATAAATTCTCTAAAAATTCAATGCATGCTAGGATGAAAGGTCTATATATGGATGTTGTAATCATCAATAGATATTTTTACACATTTGGAATATGATCAATAATAAATAGGAGAGGGATAGTGTAACATAAAAAACAACATAAACCAAGGAGATAAAATTATATCAATGTAAGAGAAGGCAAGTGACAAGACCTCAAATATATAATAAATATGAGGTGTGGACAAAAATAAAGGTAGGAAGGCACATTTAAGACACGACATAAATAATAAATATTAAAAAAATAATCTATGGTTCAATAGGATCTATCGATAAATTGCAAGAGATAAGATATCTTGTCTAAATGAGAATTTAATTTAGAATATGATGTATTGGGGAGTCAAATTTGTCATAGAAGTGTTAGAAAAATATTCATGAGTTATATAGTAATTTGATTCATAATATTAATAATTTATATAAGGGAATTATGATTGAGGAGTCTCTAGAACCTCTTTTGAAGCACACATATTTCAAATGTGCTTTCATATAGTTTAACTCTTACTATGTGATTTGGTATGAGTCGATGAAAGAGATTGTAGATAAATCTTGGGATATGGATGAATATGCATTATATGTCTTAGTAATATATCCATAGGATTCTTCACTCTATAAGTTTTGAATTAGGAATTTGAAATTGTAGATGGAAATATCATAGGAACCATGACTGAAGTTAGTGAAATAGTATATTAAATACAAAATAAGGTTGAATGATTTTATTTTTAGGAAGAGATTTAGGTAATGTATCATGTTGATTATAAGGTTTGATAGGTACCTTTTATGTTTTACCAAAATCATGTATATTTTATCATTGTTCACAAAATTAAGGTGATGAATCAATGTGGAAGGTATTTATTTCATTTAATTTAGTCAAGGGTGCCCAACAAAGATATTCTAAGTCCTACTATATAGCAATGCGTAAAACCATACTAATAATGTATTAGGACCTAATGTTTCTAGTAATTAGATACAATCAATAGGTTCCCATGAAATATATTCAAAAAAATTATGTACTATGGTTTTACCTAATAAATCATGTTGACTATACCCTTAACATATTATAATTGAAAATGTAATAATATTTTGACTTAAATCATTTTCAGCCATAATGCCATACGTAATTGAATTATTTAATTAAAAAAAAAAACATGAAAATAAATAATAACATTATATGAATCATAATTTGGGATCTCATGGTAATGAAATGTAATACATTATGTTTAATTTTTAGAACTAAAACTATGCCAATAATATTATCAAAGTTGATGTCCTGAGAAATTATTGGTTGATTTATAGATGTAGTCATGTGAAAATTGTCTTGTTTCTTAATATTATGATTCAACAATGGACTATTTAAAATTTTCAAATGTATAGTTTTTATTTGATATGGTAAAAATATTGGGTTTACAGGGACCAAGAACTAGAGTATAATAAAATGGATTAAAAAGTAATAATCCCCACAGGTTAAATGACAAAACTAAAAAATAAAACTAACATCTAACTAACCATGCAAAGGACAAAAATAAATGAAATTAAATGGTAAAAATATTTAAGGAGGGGGAACCCCTCCATAGGTAATTTTTCATCCTCAATCACCTTATACTATGAAACATGTTTGTTCTTTGTCATTTTGGCCCTAGTTCTATTTCATGGGGCTTCTACATCCTCTTTAGGTAGGATCATTCTGGGTCTCTTTCGTAGCTAAAATTTCATAGGGGTCTGATTCATAGGGGATTTTTGGGGGAGATTAGGGGAATATGCCTCTACATCCATGATATGTTGCTTCAGTGGGGTCCCTTCAACCTTTGATAATTGAGAGAAAGACTATATTATTTTGGCCAACTCCTTGTTCATGGAATTCCAATCCTAGATTAAACATGATAAACACATCCCTACCTCAATAAGTTTGTTATTAAAACTTTCTAAATGATCCTTGTTGGTTTTAATATCCTCTACCATGGGGTTTTTATATTTTTCCACTACTTTCCTCAAGATTCCTTCCTCTAGCAAAAGTGGTTTAGGCTTGAAAATAGAGAGTTTCAAAGGAGGATCCCTGGTTAAACTTTTGGAATTGGGGATAGCATGGGGAAATATGGTTATCAAGAAATGAGATCCCAAGGTAGGATATTCCTTGGGAGATTATTAATCAATATATGACACATTAGATATAACCTCCTTACCCTAAAGGGTCTCATTGTATTTTATCAATAGGAGAATATGGCCCTGGTGTATAATAGGATTGGATTCATTAAATTGGTATGTGAGAGTAGTGATCTATATGAAGTTTTTAAGGTAATAAGGAAGGATAATTTTGAATCCTTTAAAATGGTTTAGAGAGAGAAAGTGATGATAAAAAATGAGGGTATGGTTACCTTCAATTTTGAGATACTTCATTATTTACATGTAGACTTGAGGACAATGATGCAAAATATTTGAGCTAGGAAACCCCTTTTTAGCCATTTTAAAGATCTCATTGGTTAAAAAAAATATCTATAGGAGTTCCTATTTTTTTAAATGATATTTTAAGGATTTTATTCTTTCACATGACATCCCTATAGCTTTACCTATCAGCTCCTTTGTTACAAAGATTCTAATGCCTCTTACTTCAATAACCCTATTATTCTATGCCATAACAAATTCCTTTGATAAGTTGTCATCATGTTTCATGACCTTCAACATAAATTTAGTAAGGCCCCCTTTGTGTAACTTCCTCCAAACCTTATTCATTCCTTTGACCTCTGAGTAGAAAGTCAATTCAAGATGGTCCCTATCTCCACCTATATCAATAGTAGCTTGAAAGATGAAGATGGAATTTATCAAACCCTTATAAAACTTAGATCTAATGGCTTGAAATATAATTGAAGTATATGATTTCTCTCACCCTTTGTTATTAATTATCCATATGGTATAATGATGGTGAGTTATGTTTTTTTTTAAATCTTCACTTAATAAGTAATATAAACATATGTGATAGCCATGTCATCATCCTATCTAGAAGTGACTTTATTTTGAATAGATGACATGACATTTTTAAGGATGTGGCATCCAATAGGGCCTTGTTTCATAAATTTCTCTTTACAATAAGGCTTCATTAAGATTCTTTCTAAAGGGTTTGCATTTTCAAATCTATATTATACATTACAATAGATTCATTTAATATATTATTATGGAATTCAACTTGAATGACATTATATATATTTTATGTTTTAGTGCAAGGAATCAACTGGAATAAATTATTAAAACTCTATGGTAATCACAATATTGATTGACATCATATGCCTTATGAAAATGTTAATAAGTATCCAATATATATGGCTAAGGTAAGGTTATTATATTTCACTATAGTAATTTTGTATGTATCTTGTGAAGAGGTTAAATTAATTTTGTAAATTATCAAAGGTTCATAGAATGTGGAAGGACAAACCTATCAATTGGTTGTGAAATTATGTTTATAGTTTTGGACTCATTATTAGCTTGAAATCTTGAAGCATCATTATTCTTAGTCATTATTTTTGTTTTTACTTGATATTTGGATATGTTTAGAGTTAGAAAAGAAAAATCATTTTATACTTGAGAATATTGGCCTCTAAAATTTTAATCTCATAGTTTTAAACTCTATGGTAAATCTCTTTGAAGGATAGATACTTATTGAACATGAATTTTTGATTGATTTTTTATAGA